>VZRW01004373.1:10070-51531 GCA_013398125.1 Aegotheles bennettii | reverse complement strand
CGTCCCCCTTCGCCTTCCCGTGCGCTCGGCCGCCGGTCGCGGTGAAGCCCCGGCGCTCGGGCCCCCCGTGCCGGTGCCGGCAGCCCGGAGGGAGCAGTGATGTTTGTTTTTTCCTGCTGCAGCGCGGCGGATCCCGCACCCCGCGGGTCGGATGTCGTGAGCCGGTGCTGGGCCGAGCTGGTTTCCCAGGTGAGTCGGTGTGAGGCGGTGCCGGCTCTGCGGGGCTGGGTTCGCTGGACCCCGGGCACCGAGCGGAGCGGAGCCGCCCGCAGTCCCTGCCGGGATGTGGTTTCCTCTCGCTGAGCGAGCACCAGACCCAAACCCCATGAACAGCTTTGTTTCTGGCCCAAACGTGTTTGCAACACAGAGGTGAAGGTGCATTGTTCACTTCAACCTTGGCTTCCAAACCTGGCTCCGGTGAAAGTCCCAGGGGAGCGTCACAGCCAGTCCCTGGGACCAGAGCGGTGTCTCGAGGGAGAATAAAACACAAACGGCTCTGGGTTGGGTTGTAACTGCCCAGAGCTGCTGCACTCGGGGGGTGAAAACGAGCAGGAGAGGTTTGCCAGGCTGCTGTGCCCTGTGTTCAGCACGAGAAGACAGCAAACAAAACAGGAAGCCTTGTTTGGGGTTATAAAAGCTCTTCTAGGTTAAAAAAAGCCATCTGGAAGTAGCAGTAACTCATTGCACCCCAGTGTGTTGTGGGTGCTTTTTCCAGCCAGGTCTTCAGCCTTCGTCAGGCCCGTGTGTGTGCTCGGGTGCAGGGCTCGGCTCTGAACCAGCGAGGTCCTCGTTTAGGTTGTTCAAGGCCTGGGCTTTGAGACTTCTTGACAAAGGGGTTGCCCTGGGCACAATGTTGGGTCTGATATCTACAAATGATACATTATTTAATTAGGGTCCCCTGATCCTTAGCCTGGTGATGCAGGTCCCGGGGTGGTTTTCAGTCTCTCCTGGATGCAAGGCTGGATGCAGTGTGGCTGGTTCTGGGGAGATGGGGACAGTGCCTCTCCTTCCCCGCTCCATAACCACCTCATTCCCAAGAGGCACAGAGGCAGTGTGATTTGTACCTGGTGACCAATTGGAACAGGCTGATGCAACGTGGGACCAATATACAGGAGGTTTCTGGAGGCTTTCTACTGTCTTTAGCTTCACGCACAAGAGGAATTGGAAGGGGATGTGTTTTGTTGCAGATAAATAGCTCTAGAGCACGTTTGCTTGTCCGAGTGCTTGCTGAACCCCCCTCCTTTTTCTTCTCTCCTCTTGCCGCCAGTGCATCGGGCAGCGTGGAGCACCAAGGGTCCATCATGTCTGACTGGGTGCTCCTGGGGCTGATCGCGGCGCTGGTCGCCCTGCTGCTGCTGACCGTCTTCGGTTTTGTTGTCTACTCGGGGCTCTTCACGGAGGTGGTGGTGAGTGCTGGCTCCCCACCTGTCAGCAACATCACGCTGGCCTACAAGTTCCGGGTGGGCCCGTATGGTGAATCCGGGCAGCTCTTCACGGATGGCTGCAGCATCTCTTCGAAGCTCTGCTCCATCGGTGTCTACTACGACAACCCTCACACGGTAAGGTGTGCCCGGTGGGGTAGGTGAGCTCTCGTGGTCAGCAGCCAGGTTCCTGGCTCATGATGCTCCCCGACTGTATTTGGTGCACTTGCAGCTCATCTTCTCTAGATGAACGCTGGAGTTCACAAGGTGTCCCAGGTCTGCAGAGGGTGCTCTGTGGGGAAAGGCACCTGAAGGCAGATGGTTTCTTGGATAACCCCAACTGGAAGGCACTGGGTGAGCAAAGCTTGCTATCTTCTGATGGCTCCTGCTGAACCAAGTTATCAGCAGGATGATGGATCTGGTTGTGGAGCAGAGGCCAGTGTCTGTGACTACAAGGTGAGGCAACCCTTGGTACATCTGGCTGCAGGAAGTGCAGCTGAGGCTCCTTCTGGACTTATGGCTCTGTGGTTGAAAGCAGAAGGTCTCTTCAGCTTGCTGTGTCCTCATCCACACTCCTCTTGTTCCTAGTGCTCTTGTGTATTTCTGAGCATCCTTGCATCCCCTGAGAATTCTTACTGAAACCTCAGGTGGTGCATGCTGAGGGCTCCTGTCTGATGAAACAGTTACTCCATGATGCTGTCCATGCTGAGATGTGAACAAAAAGAGCACTTCCTGGTGGCTGCCAGCCAGGGCTAAGTACTCTGGTGGGTACAGTCCAGGACAGGGAGCGAACAAAAATGCATCAGAACCTGCTAGGGGAGGAGGTGCCTGGCTGCTGATGCTCAATGGCACTGGAGTCTTCAGATAGCAGCATGTGGGCATTTGTCTGTGGCAGACAGCCTGGCTCCCCTCTAATTCTGCAGTAGCTCGTGTGACCGTGGAGGAATGCTGTGGGGGAGGGACGGTGAGGTGGCCAGCAGCTGTGTGCTTGGGCACATGTGCTGGGGGCTGGCATGGGGCACAGCGCTTGGGCTGGTGGCTCTTGACGGGTGACTGGACCTGCTCTAGAAACCCTCATGGGCCACAGAGTACCTGCCCCTGTTTTCTTGCTTGCAAGATGGTGCTCCTGAGGGTTGGACCTGCTTAGAGGGAACTTGTCCATGAAGATGTATTGCTGAGTGGCTCCTTGGAGCACTGTGGCAGGAAGATATTGGAGGCAAGTGAACACTGAGCTGACTGTGCCCATCAGAGCCCGCTGTGCTCAGCCACCCTGTGCCTTCACATCCTGCCATGAGCTGACCTACCTTTTCCTTCCAGTTTTTGTTTCTGGATCATGGGAGGCAGAGAACAGACAAACCTGGTCTAATGGGAGGGGTCCTGTGGAAGGGGGGCTCGAACTAGGTGATCTTTAAGGTCCCTTCCAACCCAGTCCATTCTATGAGACACCTCAGTGCCTCTTCCTGGCCTGGGAAGGAGAGTGAAGAGGAGGGCACATCCCCCAGGGTGAGCTGGGCAGAGGCAGGGTTCAACTAGATGCACTTGAACACTTTTGTCCGCAAGAAATGGCAGGTGAGGGATGGGAGCCACGGGGAGTGCCTGGCATGCTAGGGCCCATGGGATCAGATTGGCCATAGTTTGTGTCCTTGTGTCGAGGCCCTTTTCTGGAGTTGAGAAGTGCTGCTTCTTCCTCTGACATCTCTAGGAGTGGAGCGGGGCCATTGGTGCTGTCGGAAGAGCTCAGGTCTGTGCTTGGTGCTGCCCTGCTCCAGGGGTGTGATGTGGACGTGCCTGTGGTTGCCCTTCAGACCTTTTCTGCTGGGGCACCGTGCCCTGCCTCTCTGTTTGCCGAAGCATGGGCCAGTGAAAGCTTGTACTGCTGTGGCCCATGGATACTGATAAGGATGTTTGTGGTGACTCCCATGCAGCTGGCACAGGCACTGCTTTCCCTGGCAGCACCAGGTGAGGCCAGGAAGGAGCAGCTCCTACATGATCCTGGAAGGTTGGGATTGCCCCCTCATTATGGTCCTTTCTCTTTTGTCCCGTTCCTGCATCTGTTGTGCCTCTGCCCTCACCCTGTGGCTGGAGCAGGCAGTGGGGCTGCAGAACTTGTCTCTGGGTTTCTGGTGGCTGTTCAGGGTTTGGGAAGCCAGCTGTTCCTCCTTTCACAGTCGGGTGTCTCAGGAAGGGAAGGCCTTCTCTGCCAGCATGGCTGAATGGCACTTGGTGGCCAAGGAGGGCTCTTCTTGGTGTCAGTGACTAGGGCAGATTTCTCTGGATTCAGGGCTCAGCTGGTGAAGGCAACTCTTGGCCTGATGTGGTCAGGGCACACCGGGACCTCTGCTTGGTGACCCAGCTGGTGCCTGGTCTGAACTGGAGTGTGCTACTGGATCTGGAGACCTTCTTTCCCAGCATGGTTGGTTCTTCTCTCAGGAGCCTAACCTGTTCTCAGGGTGGCCCCACAGACCCTGCGCTTCCCTGGGAGGGCTGTGTTTGCTCATGACATGGGGCAGGTGACATTAGCCCGAGCCTCCTGCCTCCACAGGCACTGTGGTGTCTATCTGCAGTACGTAGCTCCATGTGGCTGTGGGAGCTTCCTCTTGCCTGACACCCCTGGGCACACCATCAGACCTGGGTCTGCCAGAGCAGCTGGAGCACTGGTGAGACCTTCTCCAGGCTGATGTGTGGCTCCTCGATTGAGTCCTGTGGAGATCTGCATCTCGCTGACAGGCAGCCAGGCCAGGCCGGGTGCCGGGAGTGAGGATGGCCCTGGGCAGAATGGTCTTGCCTCCAAGCAGGTAAAGAAGGGGCCAGTTTTGGGTGGGTTGTATGGCCAGGGGCTCCAGGTATGCATGGCAGGCTCCTCGTTCCTGGAGGAACAGCAGGGTGGGATCAGCCTTCCAGGCTGCCCTTCCCCTGGGAGGATGACCTCTTCCTCAGTGCTCTCCTGACCTTGGTGAAACACCCTCTGGCTGGTCTGCCCGGAGCTGGCCACCCACCGCGGATGTTGACTTGTCACCAAAAATAGACCTTTTGTCATCAGGCAGCAGAACATGCTCACTGCCAGCTGTGTCCTGCGTGTCCCTGCCTGAGCGCTCTGGCCTTACAGCCCCCTCGAGCTCTGCTCTCCACCACCACCTCCTGGAGGTTTGGTGCCCCCAGCACTGGAGTGGGAAGGGGCTGATGACCAGCAGGTGCCAGCGTGGCATTTGCTGTGCTGGCGGACTCCTGGCCAAAGGAGGCTCTTGCGAGGAGAGGAGATGGGGATGCCAGAGCTGGAGAGCAGCAGCTGTGTGCCAGCTGTTGGGCAGGAATGGGGCTGGAGGGAGCCCTGTGGCCTGGAGCATGTGGGCTGCCTGGGGGTCACACCAGGCCTCGGGACAGCCACCATCACAGACATCCCCAGGGCTCCCTGCTGGCTCCTGACTCTCCAGTGTTCACACAAGGATGCTCCACGAGCACTCCTGAACCCCTGCCAGTAACATTTTAAGTGTTTTAATGGACAGGATTAATATTAATTTGCACTTTTTTTTTTCTTTTTCCTTTTTATTTAATATTTAGCAGCCCAGAGGACTTCTCCCTCCTTCTCCCACCTCTGGCAGGAACAAAAATAACTCCTCAGCAAGGACTGGATACGGCAGGCGGGTTCGTGCTCGGCTCCAGCCGAGTGGTTCTGCTCACATTTAGCTGTAGGCACGTGTAGGGCCTTTGGCAGTCCACACGCTTGCGTGCTCAGCCACCAGCCTGCGCCCAAGGATGGAAGCATGAGGCCAGAATGCTTTCTGAACACAGGAGTGGGTTTGTTCCCATGGGCAAGGCTGTGGATGAATAGTTCTACTAATGATTTCTGAAACTTCTCCGTCAGGAGGCTTGAGGGAGCAGAGGCTTAGATCAGCACCTGGCCACCCTGAAAGGGTGGATTTGGTAGGGAAAGGCTGGCTTTAACCTGAGTGTCTCCTTCCCTCCCTTGAGATGGGCTTTGCCAGTCAAGGAAGGAGGCAAATCTGCCTGGCTGCTGCCCTTGAGAAGGTGCCCGTGGGGCTGTGTGCTAGAGAAAGAAGGTTAAAAGGAGGAGGGGAGAAGCAAATGCTCCTGGCTGCTCCAGCAGCTCAGCTCCTTCTGCTGGTTCCTCTGTGGATGGGAGTGAACCATCTTTGCTCAGGACATAAATGGAGAGTGCGTGTTTAAAGGCATTTTACCTAGATTTCCCTTATCTCACTGTTTCATCCTGGCTTTTCCCCATGGATGCCTTTTACTGCTGCCTCTTGCTCTCCTTGGGGTGGATCTCCTCCTTCCCAGCTCCAAAGCAGTGATGCTCTGCACAGCCCCGGCTGCAGCTCCCTCTTGCAGCACAGGAGGGCAAGAGTGAGCCATCAGGCAGCCAGTCCCTGCTTCTGACAGGGTTTTCTTCCTTCCTATTTGCACCTGCTTGTGCTTCACCTCCGGGATGATCCTGCCACAAAACACGAAGGGTGTTCAAGGGAAAAGGAGGGCAAGGAGTGCAGCGTGGGGTGGTCATGCTGCAGGAGGAGACATTGCTGAGCTTCAGCACCGGCAAAGTTAGGGATGAGACGGGAGCACAGAGCAGAGATCCCCTTGGGGAGCATGTGTGGATGGGAAGGGAGGAGCGGTGGCAAGACACTGGCCTCATCTGCACCCTCTCTCTGCCTGCCATCATCTACACAGAGTTTTGTGATGCCAGTGCCTGCAGGGTGTTGGTCTGTCTCACCATCGGGTGTCCTGGCAGGTCACGGTGAGTTTTGCCGCCTGGTACAGTTCAAGTTTGGAGACTGGTTCTCCAGCCCTTGCCAGAAGAGGGATGGTTGGCAGAAGGTGGCCAGACTTGTGCACCCGCCACTCCTGGTTGCTGGCTGCCACATCGTCTCATTATCCAGCAGGCTTGAGAGCAGGTGGCAGGGAAGCATGAACACTCAGACGGTGCCCCCCTTCCTTGGTGCCCCCTCTATTCCTCCTGGCCTGTTTTTTTAGGCCAGTGTGCCCTGGGGGAAGGAATCTTGTTTCTGCCTACCACCTCCTTCTTCAGGCATCTCTGAGGGTGGAAAGGATGGCAGCTCTGCTCGGGACAGACTGGAGTTGGAGGCAGTTGGGCTCCAGCCTCAGCGGTAGGAAGGCACCTTGTGTCCTTCAGTGGTGTCTCAGGGGGGAGCACTGGGCTCTCCTGCCTCCTGCCATGTTCCTGTCAAGTGCCACGGGTCAATGAGAACTCAAGTGGTGGGATTTTGATAAACACCAGAAATTAAAGCTTCAACCTGGGCCAGCTTTGGTGTGGAGATGGCAGGAGTCCTGTGGACCATCGCTGTGCCAGGAGCAGAGTCCTGAGCTGGGCTGGGAGCCCTGCAGCCTCCTGCTGTTAACGGGAGGCATCCCCACATCTGGAAAGGGAGCATGTTTTATGTTTTGTGTGTTGTTGGGATCTGGGATGGAAGGGGGTGTGTTTTCCTTCATGTTGCTACAAACAGCTCAGTGACTGCATGCAAGTCTTGCTTTCCTCAGTTTCCCCACCCCTGGAACTGTGCCCAACTGAGTGTGCCCACGTGGATTTCCCTCCAGCTTGGTGCTGGTGCCTCGTGTGGTGGGACATGTGTCTGGGTGGCTGCTGGGGGCAGATGCCCCTGCAGGATGGCCTCCTTGGGGGTGGGATGGAGACAAGCTGGGCAGGTTGAAGTCATGTCTCTTTTTAGCCTCCTTGGAGTCACAAGGATGTCCTGCAGATGGGGACGGTGGTGAGCATGTCTCAACAGTCAGGTCTCTGACGGGGCGGGTCAGGAGAGTCACTTTCTGCAGTGGTTGTCACCTGGGGTGGGTTTGAGTGAGCAGTGTGGTGGGATTTAGTTCTCTGCTGCAAGTCCCTCTGCCTTCCAAGGAGAGGAGCAGCAGTACCTTCTCCACTGGGCTGTGAGCGTAAGCTGGGAGGAGCATGGATGGTTTGGGGCTGGGCCAGTCTGGGTTATGAGCAGGCACCTGGTTTGGTGTGCCTGATCATGCTGGGCTATTGCATTTATCCTGGTTCATGGTGATCTGCTGCCTCCATGCTCAGCAGGTTGAGGTTTTGTCTGGTCTTCAGCCTTTCTCTTCTGATGCTGTCTGTCCCTCTTGACCAGGTGTCTCCAGAGAAGTGCCGCTTTGCCATAGGCCGAATCCTGAGTGAGGGGGACGCAAAGCCGTCAGAAGAGCAGATCAAGCGGTTCCAGAAATATGGCTTCAAGATCTTCTCCTTCCCTGCTCCCAGCCACGTGGTCATGGCATCCTTCCCGTTCACCACACCGTTGTCCATCCATCTAGCAGTCAACCGTGTCCACCCAGCCCTTGACACCTACATCAAGGTAAGCAAGCGTGGCGTGAAGAACATCGCATGTGTCCTGTGGACTGTCAGAGGCTTCTCTTGCTGACAGCTGATGGGGCTGCTCTGATGTGTCATCTCTTTATGTCTTCCCTTGGGCACCACCATCAAGATCTCTTCCTTTTGCAGCCTGGCAGGTAGTTCCCCAGCAGGGATGTCCTTCCGTTCACTCAGTAGGCACAGAGGTGTCTTTTCTGTTGTTTTGTGTTTACGGGAAGCAAGTTCTTACCTGACAACTTGCTGCTCTTTTCCTTAGCGCAGAGATAAAAGCTGGGGTTCCCCTTGGGTGTCTTGCTTGTTAGGATCTGGCAGGTATGTGCCCCTTCAGTGTAACACGTCGTGCCATGAAACTTCTCTTTCAAGTGTCAGCCTCGCCCATGGGGCAGCTGTCTTCTGCAGGGGCAGGAGGAGAAGCCAGAAGTTTTTTGGCCCATGGACTTACAAAAACTTGGTTTCAAGCAATACATTGAAATTTGTGGCCCTTGGTCCTGAGTGGGCTAGCTCCTTCTGTCAGCCCTTGGTCTCCATCCTGCAGAGTACCTTGCTGTGTTGGCCCTGACCCCCAGGCAGAGTGATGGCCATCCCCTTTGCTTCTGCTCTCCTTGAAGCCAGCTCTGCTGCCTTGCTCTGGCTGCCAGAGCAGCTGTGGCAGTGGTGTTCCCATACAGCACATCTGACCGACACCAGATCCAGGCATTCTGGAGAGTGAGGCTGTTCCTGGCCAGCTGGGCGGTGGAGGGAAGGGACCATCCCTCTGGAGGGGGAGGATGCTGGGGAGGGGCTGGTGCTCAGCCCCTGCCTTATCTGACTGTCAAGTTCTGCCACTTTCGTTCATTCGTGTTGAAATGCACTATTTATAAACTTGCTTTTCCTGGCGAAACTCCCAGCCCTGTGGGGGAACCGTGTGAATCCCTCCAGCCTGCGCTGTGCTGCGGGATGACTGCCTGGGTGCCAACCCCACAACTTCAGCCAGGGGCTCTTTGCCCACCCTCTTGTCCATCCCAACCGTGGGCAGCTGCCTGCTGGTGCCGGCAGAAGATGCACAAACACCGACAGTGGGCCAGACCACCACTGCCCATGCCCCCGCCCTGTGCTGGAGAGCAGAGCCAGTTCCTTCTTCTCCTGGCTCCATCCTCTCTCTGTGTCTTGCTGGAGCTCTGCCAGCTGTGTTGGTGCAGGGGGGGGCTATGGGGCACTGCTGCCAGCCCTGCAGTGGACGCGTGGGCATGCAGGGAGGGGGCTGGTGCGGGTGGGACCGTCAGGGTGGCTGTGGGGAGCGCTCGGCGATGCAGGGCTGACGTTGCCTTGCTTGGGGAAAGGTCCCGGCGAGCACATCCATCGCATGGGAGATGGAGTTGTTAGAGCTAAATAAGGAACCACGGGTTGTTCTGGGAGCACCTGGCAAGTATTTAATGGGAGCAAATTAAAAGAAATAACTGAAATCATATGGAAACAGCACCCAGGGCTGTGTGTGGAGGGAGGGGACTCATTTTGATCTGTGCCTCAGCCCCAGCAGCACGTGTGTCAGGGTGTGTGCCTGTCTCCGTCCCCAAATCCCGCAGCAGAGCACAGCCACCCTGCCCATGTTGGGCTGACCGTGGGGATGCGGGCAGGGAGACGGTGGGGTTGCCTTGCCAGCCTGGGGCCAAGGGGAGCGGGTGCTGCTGGTGCCCACGCGCTGCACTGTGGGGACATCCTGGCTTCCCCTGGCGTGGCAGGGGTGACTTTGGAGGCTGTTTGCAGCTGTGCCAGCAGCGTCCCTGCCGCTTCTCCTGCGTCCCTGGGGCTGTGCTGGCACTTCCTGGGGCGAAGGGATGGGGAGGGAGAGGGGGAAACTTTCATGGAAACAGGTGACCTGTGCCTGCTCAGTGGTGGGAATGGGGGTTGCCATGGAGACAGCTTCTCCAAATAGCATCCTTCATCCCACCCCCGGCGCCCGGCTCCCTTAAGCAACCCGAGACAGCAGCGAGACAGCGATTTGCTTTATTTATTTATTTCATGCTGTGCCTCCTTTGAGAAGGGCACTGTTAATGAGAGCCGGGGGTCAGGCCTGCCCGGCGCGGGCCCCCCTGCCTTCCCCTCCCCGTGGCGGCGGGGAGGAAGGGGATGGGGTAGCAGAAGCCAGGAGGCATGAAAAGGGGGTCAGCGGCAGAGATGAAATGCTGGCTCCTGTGGAGAGAGGGAATTAGCTGAAGTGGAGGGAGGATGGTGTGGCCGTCTAGTCATAGGAAGGAGGTGTGGGAGAGCAGGGGCTGGAGAGGGAGGTGGAGGAGGCAGGGAGAAGGGTGGAAGGTGGGGAGGGAGGGTGGAGAAAGCTTTGGAGATGCTGAAAAATAGGGGAGGAGAAGGGGACTGAAGTGTACGTGTGGGGCGAAGGAGCTGAGGGTCCTTTCCCTGGGATGGCAGGCTGGCAGCTGGCTTGAATTGCCTTTGGACAAGCCCAGGAGAGCCTGCTGGCCCATTGCTCTGAGCACGGGTTGTTTGAGGCATGGGCTGGGGTGATTCTGTGTCCCTTGGACGCATTTCTTCCCTAATAGCTCCTGCCAGTGCCCCTCCTTGCTGCCACTCAAGTATGTCCTGCTGTCCCAGGGCACATGCTCCTGCCCCATGGCACAACTGCCAGTCAGACCCAGCAGTCCCCACTCCAGGTGCAGAGGAGAGCTCCTGCAAAGCTCTTCCCTGGTGGGGCCCCTTTCTGATGGCTCTGGGAGCAGGTTATTCCCCTGTAACCTCCCACCATTTCAAGGAGTGTTTACTGTGGCTTGGGTGTAATGAGCTCTCCACAGCAGCTGCGTGTGCCTACATCTCTCTGCATCCATGCTGGCATCCAGCAGGCACTGCCGAGTGGGTGGGCTTGGATCTCCCAATCCTGGGGCTCTTCTGGCAGCCAGAGTGATGGCTAATTGCATCCGAGGCGGAGCTGGCAGGATTCTCCCACTGCAGCCCTGGGAGTGTCTGGCTCAACCTGGCCTCTTTCCGTGGGGTTTTGGGTCAGTTTTGTGCTCTCGCTGGCCAAGGAGATGTGCAAGTGGAGGGATGAAGAAGAGCGGTGCCAGCATCATCCTGGCTGCCTTGAACCCTTCTTTGAACCAGAACATGAGCTGGTTGGCTCCAAGCTTTGACTGTGCCTAACTAGGGAAACTGGGATTTAATCTCTTTAGCTGATCTTGAAAAGGCATCCTCCAACTTTCAGCAGAAAGCAGCGCTTCCCCTTGCCCTGGGCTCTGTACTGGGATGTTCCCCATTTCCATGGGATTGTGAATCACTCCTTTACAGTGCACTTCTTGAGCAGCAGCGACCGGTGTGGGCTCTGTGATGCCAGGAAGGATTTGGGAGGCTGTCAGTTTGGCTCTTGCCTGCCACCGGCTGTCACGCTCCTCTGCACCTTGGCCCCCTGTCTACAGGGAGCTGAGGCAGGGTGCTCCTTAAGGTGCTAGAAAGACACTGCTTGCTCCTGTTTACAGCCAAGGAAATGCATTATTCCTTTGGCCACTGGCTTGGAGTGAGCTTTGCTCCCCATGTTGGCTGTGGCAGTTTGGGATGCAGTCACCTCTTTGATAATCTGAATACACAGAGCTCGTAAAGCCTTCCACTGGCTTATTTTCTAATATTTTCCAATCTTAACTCTTGGGTCCTTTTTTCGACTCGTTTTCATCTTAGAAAGTTCTCTGACTTGTCAGTAGCACAAATAGATGCTTTATTTCAGCAATGGTCTTGTTGCTGTGGTGTCCAGATTTTTGGTGGAGGTCTTGTCCCCTGCTGCAGACCTCTCAGTCATGGGCTTGTTCTGAGCCAGCTAACAGTGACTTCAGACACGTGCCACTGTGCTTTTGTGGAGCTGTAGTTTCTTGATTAAAAATGTAGTTTCTTGATTAAAAAACGTCTTCTCTGAGTTTGGATGAATGGTATGGGTGCTGGTTCATTTATCAGTCAAGCCCACAATCCCCACGAAAATAAATCATGTTTGCCAACAGGATCTGACAGCTGTAAGTGTGTGTTGTTTGGCATTAATTATGGGGTCTCCTTTGCTTCCTGGTGATCTGGACTGGTTGCAGCTATCGTTTAGTTTGCCTTGGCTCAGACTTTGCCTGACTGCCTTGCTTTTACCCCAGTCGGCTGTTTACCTGTTTGAATATTGACAGATACAGGCTGCTGTCTCTCCTGGGACTTTCTAGCATCTCCAGCTGGCCGGAGATCAGCCTTTGAGATGTGGACAGCTTGTCAGCCAGGACTTCAGCATGTTTTAAATGTACGTTATCTGGACCTGTGAGCCATGAGTTATATCTTCCCATGGAAGAGCAAGCATTTCCTCTGCATCCTCTGCCCACGTTGGCTGGCTTTGTCCTAAACTCGTTGCATCAATACTTGCTGAACACTCCTCCCTTTCCAGAGGCACCGCTGAGGTGTCCCCTGGCTGACGTGCCTGGGATCTGTGCTATCCTTTGGGCTCTCCTCCCCTGCCCAGCATCCCGAAAGGCTTCTCAACATGAATGGCTTTCTGTTTGTAGGAGACTGGGACCCTACACCAGGTCCTTTAGGGCAGCTAAGCCTTGGTGCCCCACACCCTGGTGAGTATGGCTGCTCCTTGTCCTTCCCCTCCCGCTCCCCTGACCATGCTGCCGTGGCTGCTGGCTTTGCTCAGAGCTGTTGACATTGCTTTTGTAAAACATTTGCAAAGAGGACTCAATTATTGGGATGTTTTTCCACATAAATTCTTTCTCCTGGCTGAGCTGGTTTGTTTATTTGGGCTCTGTGGATGAAGCCTTTTCAAATACCAGCTTGCCATGTGTGAGTGGTCCGGGCTGCAGTCTGCCTGTGCCTGAGACCTGAATGTAGCAGCAGCTCCAGGCGGTCAGCCCATGCCTCAGGTTTTCCTCCAGGGGTCTCAGAATTACTGTAGATGCCCAGGCCTCTCTGGTGGTGCTGTTCATCAACCATAGCTTTGCTTGTCCTCATGAACTCCTTTGGGCTCCTGTGAGCTCTGGGGACCACGGGCTGAAGACTGCTGCCCAAAGGTGGAGCCCTTACTGAGCCACGGCCACTCAAAGTTGCATGTCCATCATGTGGGCCTGGAAGGACTCATCCAGGTGACCTTCTCCCTCCTTCCATCAGAGAGCCACTGCAGAATATGCCTGTGGCTTTCTGGGAGATGGAGCTCCCCATCCCCCTCCTCCCCTTTTCCCATGCCCCATGGTGACTGTGGGGATCAGTTTGCAGATGCCTTGAGAGAGGTTTGGGGTGCTGGGAAGCGAGATGGTGCCTCGGCTGCCTGGCTGGGTGGGATGGCCTTCAGTTTAGGCCCACCTGCACTTGTATATAGGTCTGTAGATTTCCCAGGAAGACAGGACAGTATCTGATGCTGTTAAGTCATCCTCATGCATCAAATAAAAACGGGGGGAAAAAAAAAGCCCTTGAGAGTCATAGAGGATTTGACGTGTCTGACTCGGATTGATGGCAGGGATGAGACCAGAGCTGACAGCATGACAGGCTGCTGGGCCCTGGGCTGGCAGGGGCTTGGAGTAAGGATACAGACTCTGGGGGAAACGTTTTTGGGAGCCCTTGCATGTGTCTGCATGGGTCCCAAGCCAGGTATAGGTTGGGTGTGCACTGCAGACAGATGTAGCTAGCCCCCAGTGCCCCCCAGTTGTGTGCCCAGGGCTGCAGCAGCAGCTTGTCCCTCAGGTACCTCTGGTGTGGGTGTAGCCACGGGCTGGTGACATCTCCATGGAGGCTGGTGATGGGAAACCCTGCGGAGGTGTGGATGGTGCAGACAGGCTCCTGGTGGAGGGTGTGAGTTTTTTCCTTTCCAGATTTTCTTTTCCTCTTGTCTTTTTTGGTTTGGGTTTTTTTTGACCTCAATGTTATGGTCTGACTCAGAGTGGAGGATTGATGACAAGCCACCTCTCTAGTTTTGTCCCACTGGTGACAGCCACCCAGCATCGGGTTTTGGAAATGAGGGAGAAGAAACAAGACCCATCCTACTTATTTTCTCCTCTTAAAAACAAAACCCAGCTCAAACGCTGCTCTGGCTTGGTTTATCCTATGACCAAGGAGGCCCTCAGTGGTGGTGCCTTTGTTGCCTGTCACTCATATCCACAAGTGCTACATAGTGGATTGAGTCTCTCTTCTCCTTTAGGAACCCCTCTGGGCTTGGGCATGTGTTGGGTGTTTGCAGCCTGCTCCCCCAAAGGGCAGTGAAGCACAGCCCGATGCTCACAGCATCTCCCTGCAGCCAGGGAAACTGAGGCACGGGGGGTGTCACATCCAACATGCCCTGTGCTGCTGAGGTCTTGCTCATGGCCACAGGAAAAGTAAAAAGGAGAGCAGAAGAAGGCAGTGCCTGAGATGGCTTTGGGTGGGTGCTTCTGATTGCCTGGGGCGGGTGGGGACTGGGGTGTGTGGTGGCACGTGTTGAGTCCATCACGCTCCTGCTGAGGCTTTGCACACCCTGTTCCTGCTGCTGGGGAAAGAGGTGATGTAAGTAGGTGATATAAGTAGGTTTTGGCCTGATTTTAGGGAAAGATAGTTTAAGGATGGGGGTCCCAGCAAGCTAGAAGTCTCTCCCTGCCTGTCCCAGGTTCCCCACCATCCTGGCTGATGTTGAGGATGAGCACTGGAGTAGCTCAGCCAGCAGTGCTGGAGGGCCACCTTGGCTGGCGTGTGCCAGTAAAGCTCTTGATCTTGGGCTGGGTGGGGGGTGAGCACGGTGGCACTCCAGCCCGAGCCCCTCCAGGAGGTGACATGCAACAGCAGGAACCGGAGCAGGACCCCAAGGTGTCTCTGCATGTGCTGGGTGACTTTGCAGGCACGTTCATCTCCAGCTGACCTGTGCTGACAGCTGGTGTTGAGTGGTCTCCAGCGAGGCTGCCTGTTCGCTGCTGGTTAGCAACCCCCAGCTGCATGTCACATCACATCAGTTCGTGTGTTTGTGGAGACTTTTATTTACTCCGTATTTTTAGCAACAAAACCCTCTGAAGAAGTTTCAGTCCTGCGAGCGTGGGTGACCTCACCTTCAGCGAGGGGGAGCGGGCAGGGGAGGGCAGGATGCCCGTGAGGTTGGGCTGGGAGCTGAGCCAGGTGGAAGGGATTTGTGGTGGGCAATGTCATTTAACACCATGGGGACCTTTGGACCCGGCTTGGGGTGGGCTGGTGTGGTAGAGCAGGTCCGTTTAACCCGTGGCTGCGGGGAGGTGCGCTCCTCCCGTGCCGCTAATGGAACATATGGGGATCCGGGGCTCTGCGTCACGTCCCCTGCCACTCGCAGCAGGTATTCCCACTTCCCCACTTCTCTGGGAGGAATTTGGCAGCCCCGGGCCGCTACTCATCTGCTGTTGGTTTTCCCTGGTCCTCGTGACTTAGTGCAGGCTGTGCTTCGTGCTCAGGGCTGGGTGCGGAGCCGCCACGGCTGACTTGTGCCAGGCACAACGGTGTTCGGCTGCCCGGCGCCGGTCCTGCTGCTCCTCTGCCTCGTGCTTGCAAGCACCTTTGCTCCTGCAGACACCTTTCCTCCTGCAGGCACGTAGCTTCTGTTTCAGCCCTGTAGTTCAGTTGCATGGGGGAAGGTGTAAAACAGCAGCTCTGGCGGCATTGCTGCTTTGAGCGGAAAAGAGGTTTTCTGGCCAGCTTTGAGCTCTGGTAGTTACAAAAGCTCCTTCCCTGCCTCCGCAGCTCAGCTCATGTGTGAAATCACCTGTTTTTTCCCCAACTTCTTGTTGGCTCTATGCAAGTACCTGCCCCAGCAGCAGGCAGAGCTGTCCTGGTCCTGGGAAAGCGGCTGGCGTGGGACACAGGCTCGCTGCCACCGTGGCCTCCCCAGTTTTAACTGATCACAGAATGGGAACAGCCCACATTGTAAGGGACCTGGAATGATCGTCTAGTCCAGCCTTTCATGGGAAAAGGAGCCTGAATGAGGTCATGTAGGACCTGATTGCATCTTGAAAGCCTCTGGCGATGGGGACTCCACCACATCCCCTGGCAGATTGTCTCAGCTGGCAGCTCAGCCCCGGGTCTCTACCACCATGGCTGCTTTCCTGTGATGTCCAGCATTTTGATCCTGTTACCATCCCAGCTCCTTTTCCAGGAGCAGGTCCTGGAAGGAGAGCTAACTTCAGAGCCTGCCTTGCCGTACATGCCAAAATACACAGGCATCCCTGATGGCCCGATGGCCAGAAGCCTGTCCTGGGGCTGCCTGTCAGCTGGTGGTCCTGGCTTCTTCATCCTGGGAGGGAGAGAGAAGCCACCTTGCTCTCCCAGCCGCTGCTTTGGAAAGCTGGGGCTCGCAGTCTCATAATGACTTACCCAGCCTTGAAAACTTGTCACAGCGATGTATACACTCAGACATAAAGATTTGCTCCCCCCTCGCCTTTGCAGCAAGGATTAATGTTCACGGAGGAAGCTGGGGATGTTTCATACGACTGTCCAAGGGAGAGAAAGAACTGAAATGGTTTGCCTTGGGCAAGGAGGGAGAGTAAAATACTACAGTGGTTTTCTGTCAGATCTCTTTATCGAATCAATCTGTACGTGTGCTCTCTCCGGATGTATTTATAGAGAATCCCAGAGGATGCAGTCAGCTCGAAAGGTTTTCTTTGTCGGGTGTTGGAGACAAGTCCAGGTCTCTCAAGCAGTGACACCGTCCCAAACCTTGGGGTCTCCCCTCCTTGCCATCTAGTCAATTAAATCGAGGATGAGATTGATCTGCCTCTCTGCCGTTATTTTAGTAGGGTCCTAATGAGATTTTTCTGAGCTGGTTCTTCCCTGTAGCCCTCTGAGCCAGACCTTGCCAGCTGTGCCAGGCTGGAGAAACAGCAAAATGAACCTGATCAAATGCGAAACAGCTTCTTAGAAACATTGCTCTTTTCCAGCAAGTGCTGCCGGCCCAGTTTCCCTGGCTGTGAAGCTTCCGCTTTGAAACCTGTGGAGCGGAGAGATAATACATTTGAAAGCAGTGGCATTTTTACCTCCAGAAAAGGGACCATTATGCTATGACTAACTTGCACTTTTTTGATTCTAGTTAGGTATAAAATGATAGGAAAGGCCCTGCTCCAGGGAGGGCAGAACGAAAACATTTCTCTTCAGCACTGACTCAAAATATGGATGGATGAGTCTCGAGGCTGGGTGGTGATCAGATCACAGGGATGAAAGAACAAAATCAGCTCTTGCTCCTTCCCATTCTGAGAGCTTATGTGCCAAAGGTGAGGCACGGGCTTTGGGGCTGCATTGGTGGCTACAGCACCGGCGAGGCAGCTGAGCCCAGCTGTTTGCTCTGAAGCAGAGAGTCACACTGGAAGTCCCTCAGGGTCTCTTCTTTTAATACATATATAAAAAACCCCATTTTCTCTGCCTGCCTGCAGCAGCCACTGCCCTTCGGATGCTGTTCGGATTGATGCTGCTTGTGTGCTGGTGGCCTTAAGTGGAGGCAGCAGGCTGGAGGTGTCCTGAGCTGCCAGTCCTCGTGACCGCAGCAGATGCAGTGGTCCACGGAGCTGCTCACATCCTGGGGAGGCTTTCACGGGCTCAGTGTGTGCTTTTCCTCTGTTTATGCTGTTGTCTGGTGGCCATTGCTCTGCCCACGCCCATAGGGACTCACAGCCTTTGTGGAGCAGGTGCAGGGTACTGAGGTGGTTTGGTGCAGATCCACGTACAACCAGTTCATCCCATCCTGCTTTGAGGAGCAAATGCTTGGCACTAAACTTGGGTTGCCCTGGCAGGCTGTGGAAAATCATGCTGCCAAATCCTGGCCCTCTTGAACACTGCTGGATTTGCCAGGACTGGGTTCATCTCTGTGGCCTCCAGCTGCCTCTGCCATGGCAGGGCTCTGGAGCAGCTTGCAGCCTGGTCTGTGAGCTCCTTGAAAGAGGAAGGTCAAGCTGTGCTTCATTTTTGGCTTGCAGGCTTTTGGAGAGTGCCTGGGAGCCCTCAGCTCCAGGACTCCTTTGTCCCATTTCTTTTCCAGCATCTGGCAGCTTATTCCAGCCTCTTTGCTTCAGCCAAACCAGGGAAAATTGGAGCCTTTAATAGAAACGTTGGCAGTTTGTAACTCCAGCCCCCGTGCCTGGAGCTGGCAGGGATGACTCCAGGGTAGAACTGCTCCAAGGTGGGTGATGGAGGTCTGCAGCCTGATGATGGTGTCCGGGCTTCCAGTACTGCTTCCCCAGCTCCTTCCTGGGCAAGCGGCAAGCCGTTGAGAGCCTCTTCACCTTTGTGGCCAGTGGGCCAGGTAGGTTGGCATCTGGCACCTCTCCTCATCGTCCAGTTGCGTGGGAGTGAGAAAAGGCGTTGGTTCCCCTGCTGCCGGATCGCAGTGGGCAGAGGAGGCAGCAGCTCCCTGGGGACAGGCTCAGGGATGAGTCAGTGCTTGTCCTCTGTCACCCTTGAGCTGACTTCTCTCAGGATCTCTTCTGCAGCGTTTGGCGTTGGTCAGAGACCCGAAGGTACCTGTTACTCTCTGTAGTGGATCAGCACCTGATGGACCAGTGCCTCAGGGTGTTTGCAAGGCAGCATCCCGTTTCTTTTCCCCTGACTCACCTGGCGTTTGCCTTTCCTGAGCTCCTCGATGCTCTGCTGAACGTGAGGAGGTGGAGACTCGTGCCTGGCTTGAGCAGGTGCATTTCTGCTGGGTTTGTTGGAGATACATTCTCCCTTAGGGTGCCTCAGCCCTGCCAGGGCTGGCAAGAGTGCTGGGGCTGTAACGCGAAAAAGGATGTGCCTCCAGCACGGAGGAGAGGAACAAACCTGCCTGAGATGGTGCTGGAGAGTCACAGCTCCAGGGTAGCAGAGAGAAACTAGGAAGAGGTTTCTGTGCTGACCTGGGGTAGAGCCCAGGTACAGCTTTTGGGACAGGATCAGATTTCTGTGACTGCCATGTCCACTTTCTCCAAAGCTCACCTCTTCCAGGGGTTCAAAACATGGATCTCTGGGCCCGTGTGCTGCAGGGCAGCTGAAGAAGGCTTTCCGGGGCTTCCAGGATGGTGAGAGCAGCCCAGCTGCAGTGGAGAGCCTGAGCTCTGCTCCAGCTTGCACCACGACAGCATCCGAGGGGTGCTGGCTGCTAGCCATGGAGGGAGGGCCAGCGCGGGGAGGGGAGGAACTCACTGCCAGCCTCCACTGGCATGGGGACCGCAGAATAGAGTCACCGGTGGGACTCGGGGTGTGCTTGTCTTCCAGGCCACTGACATCTGCATTTTGCATGGCTGCATTCCTCCTGAGGCTCAGTGAGACTGTGCTGGTCTGAGGCTGAGCTCCAAATTAAGTGACAGTGAGCAGAGTGGCTTTACATTTCAAAGGGTCTGAGGGAGCGGAAGGATGCCTGGGAGTTTCTGGCGTGATGGAGTAATTGGGGTGATGGGGTTTTTGGTGGTTTGTAGGATGACTGCCGGGTGCTTGCTCTGCAGACGGATGGGTGGTTTTACCTGTTAATCTTCTGCAAATGTGAGGAATAATAACAGCCCCGTAGGGATGAAGGGGAGTGATGGAGCTGAGTGTAACCGCTCTGCATCCCCGACTCCAGCTGCTTATCACAGTGATAACCTGGGGATGGGCACGTGTTCACATCACGGGACCCCTGGAAACTTCTGCTTCTGCCCCCCCGCTTCCACACACCACCAACCAGAAGATCTGGTATATTTAAAGCTGTTGCAGTATTCATTTCCCTTATCTTTGCTGCTCTGTGGAGTGGATCCTGAGGCAAGAGTGCTGCTTGAAGGTCAAGGACAGACCTTTAAGGCAGCTGGGAGAGCAGTCGGCCTGGGAGTCCCTGTCCCAGTGCGGTGCTGGGGGCTGTTGCCTTTCAGAAGAAACCCGGGGGGTGTCTTGGTCCCACGGGGATGAAGAGGATGTGCTGTGGCTGCTCACAGAGCAGTTCTGTCCACAGCTGGCTGCTGGCTTTGTGCATTTGCTGGCGGGCTCTGTTCCCGCTCCATGGGGTTGTAAGGCACTCTGGGAAGGCTGGAAGGAGGGAGATGGTGGCCTCCTTCCCACTGTGGACACCAGCATTTTTCTCCCTGCTGCTGGATGGCTGCTTACTCTCAGCTGCTTCTCTGGGTTTTATTTCTGCCGGGAGCTGATGGCAACTCCTTGACATGCAGAAAGGTAGATATCTATCATCTGCTGTGGCCAGCTGCTCTTCTTTTCATGCTGTGCAGATTCACAGCTTGGGGTAGCGTCCGCCCGGCGGTACAGTAACCAGACCATGAGTTAGCAAAAGCTTATCAAGAGGTCAGCATCAGAGAAAGACTTGCTCTGGTACTTCTGTGCTGAGCAGTTCAGGGCACGAGCAAAGCGGAAGCAGCTGCAGGAGCTGCCTGATGCTGTGGGCTCCCAGCAGAGAAGCTCAGCCATCGGCTCCGACATTTCTTGCACCCTCCTCCTCCTCTCTCACATGCGTCTTCAGGTGCCATGTTCACTTGTTCCTCCCTTGCTCAGTTCCTGCCTCCCCAAGAAGCCCTCGCCTGCGTCTCCCACCAGTTCTCCTGCAATGCTGTGTCTCCTGGCAGGAGCTACTTTGGGACCCATAGCATTGGCTCAGCTCTGGTTTTATGCCATGGCATGGGACACAGGACCAGCACCCAACCCCCTCCTCTTTCACTGGCCTAGACCCAGCACCCTTCCTGGAACGGGGCTGCAGCAGCACGAGGCAGAGTCTGCTCCCTGCCCACGATCAGCTGCAGCAGCTCGGGAAGGGTCATGGGGACAGAGGTGCATCCCGCCTGGATGCATTCCTGTGTGATGTACTGTAGGTGAACCTGCTCTGGCAGGGGGGTTGGACTGGATGATCCTTCGAGGTCCCTTCCAACCCCTAGGATTCTGTGATTCTGTGATTCTGTGCAGAAATGCTTCCCTAAAGTCCTGCCATCCTTCATGTGCCCAGAGCTTGCAGGAGGGCACCGTGGTATCCTCCGGGTCTCAGGGGACACTGATGAGATTCCAGGGCAGCTCTGGTGGCTGTGGCATCAGCTGATGTGCTGCTGTCAATGACGTTCCACAGGGCTGTGCATGGTTTGGGGTACCTGGGAGAGCAGAGCAGTGGTGGAGATGGGGAAGGTGGCTCCTTGGCATGGAAAGACCTGGAAAGCTGAGTGGCATGGTGCGTATCTGGAGCTTTCCCAGCTCCTGGAGCACCTCTGGGAGCGTGTGGGACCTGGAAAGCTGCAGGCCTGTGGAAGAGCAGAGTCAGGCTGGGCTCCCTCACCTGACTCGCTTCGATTTCCTCTCCTGATTGATCTGCACAGTCAAACTCACTGTCTCGTGCTGGCAGAGGAGCAGTCGCCAGACTGCAAAGGTCGCTGAAAGCAGCTGCTCCCCTCCCCTGCTGCCTCCGTTGCCGGCAGAAGAGCCTGGCTTTGGAGGCACTCGGCTTGTGTCCCTGCCAGCACCAGCAGCCACCACCTCCCGGGCACATAGCAGCGCTCTCCTCTCCACACCAAGGTAATGAGCCCCCTGGGATCCTGTGCTGGGGTTGCTGGTGGGCCGAGGAGGAGGAGGGGATGAGGGCTGCAGAGGACAGGCAGGTGCCCAGCCCCACCTCGCCTGCCCCTGCCCGCTCTGGGCAGGGTGGCTGCAGGGGTCCGTCAGCGTGTGCAGCCACCGAGATGGCACGTCCTGGCTTGAGGACATCTGGAGCTGTCCTGAGGTCCCTGATGAATTTGCCTGGTGCCTTTCGTTCACCTCCCTTACCTTCCCCTTGTCTCTGCCTGCACTCCCACCTCCTCCCGTGCTGCAGGCAGCCTGCCCGTCTCTTTGCCTCCTGCTTCCTGCCCCCGGCGCTGTTGGTGAGCGCTGGGGATTTCCCCGGGCGAGTCGCTGCCGCTGCCGGCGTGCGGGGCCTGGTGGCTCTGGGGGCTTCGTTAGCCAAGCTCGCCGGCGGGAGTTGTCACCACGCTGGGGCTCGCCGGGGTCGCTGGCTCCTGGCCCTTTGCCTCGCAGGATTGCTGGATTTTGGGTAGAGGTGTGAGATGTTGGACGTGGCGCTTTGAAGGCAGCTGTGCTGGCAGCCTGCAGGGAAATGGCTCTTGTTCGTTTATAAAAATTCAAAGGCACTTGTCCTGGGCTCTGGCTTGCTTTTAAAACACAGGGATGTCTGTCCCTGGGGCGAGGGAAGGAGAAGTAGGAGGAGCAGTGAACTGAGGGTCAGTGGTGGCCCGTGGGTGACTGTCCTGCAGTGGAGAGCCTGGGTGGGATCCCTGTCACCAGAGGCAAGCCTGGACTTCCCTGAGGAGGTCAAGCAGTCTTTCTCTGCTGTTAGCTGCACATAGCCAAGAGCTTGGAAGATCCTCCTGTCCTGGAAACTTGCTTTCTGCTGTCACATTTGCCAACATGCTGCACTGGTGACATGCTGATGGATGTCATGAGCATCTCACCTGTTCCTCCTCAGCAAATGAGGCTGAAACCTGCTCGATCTTCTTCTTCAGTGGCCTTCCTTGCCTTCTACATGAGGCCAATAAACCAGCCTGGACAAAGTAGTCCTTCCCTCCCCACCAATGGGGAACTCCCCATCGATGGGGAGGGAAGGACTATTTTGTCCAGGAATCAGGAGGTGGCATCCCGGCTTTGCTCTGGGCTGCTGGTGGCTTTATCTGTGCAAGTTTAGCAAGGTTAGGTTCTTCAGCTTCTGTTTTCAGCTTTCTCGGCTCCAAAGAGATGGTGTGAGGCTGAGCTTAGCTCATCATGAAATATATTCCATGAATCCTGGGAGCCGGGGGCGTTGCAGAAATACAAGGTTGTTCAAGGAGGTAGGAAGGGATGGGGGGTATTTATTCCACTGTGCCATTTTTTTCCCAGGGGAATTAATGTGACACATGTCCTGAGTTTGTCCTGGTGACAAACAAGCTATGGAAGAGCAGCTGGAGAGGCCTGTGATCCCAGGAGGAAGGCGGTGGAGCTGAAGAACAAGAGGAAATGGCTGAGATTTGGAGAGGGAGGCAGCCTGGACCTTGTCTTGGGAGACCAAGAGCTCCCATGTGCTGTGGGCACTGGCTGTCAGGGTAGAGTTCAGGAGGTCCTGCTCTGTTTCTGTTGCTTTGGTTTTGCCACATGAGGATTTCATCACAGGACCTGTTACGGGTGAGGACCTGTGTGAGAAAGTTGGGAACGACAAGCCTCCACTGGACATCCCTGCTGTGGAAGGGCAACTGCTGAAGCAAATGGTGGCCCAGGAGATAAAGCCATCAAGGTGAGCTGGGAATGTCCACCTGGATGAGGAACCCTTCAGGCTCTCAGCTGTGAGTTAGCTATTGAAGACAACCTATCACTACAAGAAATAACCCTGTTGGGTGTCTCGGGCTGGGTTGCAATCTAAGGGCCCATTCTCCCTGCAGGTAGCCTAACAAAGATCACGTTTCAGAGAGGCTCTTTACCTATGTGGTGCTCCATGTAGGGTAGGAGGCTGCAGTCTGGTGGGCTGCCTGGCTCAGGTGAGATGGGCAGGAGAACATGGGCGACGATTCCTTTCCTGGAAGGCCCTGCCTTGACAAGAGGCAGAGAAATTGCCACAGCTGCTGCTCCTGGCAGCCTTGCCGAGGCAACAGAGCAGGCAAAGTGATTTAGCATCACTCCAGTCATCCGTGATGGCAGAGATCATTGTGTCAACCTCTTCAGCTTTGTGTTTAATGCTGAAAAAGCATCCTGAGGGTTGGAAGGAGAGCGCCGGTCCCAGGAGACCTGCACTCCAGAGCAGAGGCAGCTGTTTCCAGCTGTGGTCCTCCTCTCTCACAGTCTTGTCCACTTTTCACACGCGGCTGTTGGCCTGCATGCTCACATAGTGATGGTGTTCCTTGGGACAGGGACAGGCACTCGGGACTGGTTCTTCAGGAGAGGAGATTATATGGATTTATGAAGATTTGTTGGTTTATAAAGAATATCCAGTGTTTGAACTTTCCAAGTGGTTAAAACCAGAATCCCCTTTGGAGAGCTTGTGTGTGGCTGTGATGGAGAAGGAGGAGAAGAGGAAGGGATGTGGTTTGAGTCAGGGAGGAGGAAGAGTGTGGTAAGATATAGTGGAGCTCTGGGAAGCTGTTGAACTGTCTCCCCAGCTGGCTTCCCTTACCCATGGTGGGTACAGGAGCAAGGCAGAACCTGAGGACATGGAATGCACTGACTTTTTATAATTCTTTTTAATACAAAAGTTTGCTTCGCATCTGAAACTCTGCTCCAGGACTAATTACTACCAAATAACTGTGACACCGGGGGGGACCCAAGCCCCGTGAATTGTGTGTGTTTGCACCATCTGCTCTTTATTCTGCAGGTGACGTTCCTGTAGCCAGAGACAGTAAAATATGTCCCTGGGAGCACATGGACTAACATCCCTGAGTGTGGCCAGGCTGGCAGCCTTGTCCTTCACCCATGCCGGGGGCTCTGGCTGCCCGTGACTACTTTCTGAAAGATTTTTCCTCACTGGAATTTGCTGCCCAACTCATCCCATCCCAGGATGCTCCTGGGTGTGCTGCAGGATTTCTTTTGCAGCTCAACTGGGCACTGGAAGGGGAGGAGGTCCGGAGCCTGCAGCAAGGTGGGATTGGAGGATGGGAAGGAATCTCCATCCTGGGGAGGAGAAAAGTGTTCACAACTCACACAGCAGCTTCCAGCAGTGACCTGGGAGCCTGTGTCTGGTCCTCATCAGCTCTCTCAGGGCTCTGGGACCTCCCGTGCCCACCAGCCCCCTGGGCTCATTCCTTCACCTCTCTTTTTTTTGGCCGTGCCTGGAGCTGCCTCTCTGCAGCTCCTGCGGCTCCGCCGGGCCAGGAGCAGCGGGGCGGTTGGGCCGCGGGAAGCGCGGGCAGCAGGCGAGCAAGGTGTAAATTGCATGGCGGGCTGCTTCGCCGAGGTGAAAATGAAAAACCCTCCCAGCTATGGAGCCTGGCGTTTCACAGCTCCCACGGCCCACATGCGCTCCCTTTCCTGCTGCGGGGAGCATCTCGGGGGCTGATTCTCACCTGCCTGTCCCGCAGCAGCAGCCCGGTGTGCTGGGCACAGGCGGGACGGTGCGGAGGGCAGGGAGGGATGCTGAGAGGGGCTGGAGGTGCTAATTGCCAGGCGCTGTGTTTTCCTACCTGGGGGATTTGCTGTCCTTTGGTGAGGTTTGTTTGCTGCTGCTGCAGTGCTGGTGGTGCCGCTCGTTTTCCCCGCTGGCTGATGGAAACGGCCTTTTCCTGATTGCAAGAATATCACCTTCTGTTTCCAAAACACCTCACACCCCGCAGGATTTGAAAGTAAAGTGCACGTGCGTGGGAGCAGTCTCAGCACCTCTGAAATGTGAGTTTCTCCGGGCTGGGAAGCAGCAGCTGTTTCGCAGCCCTTGGCAGCCTGGTGTTCACTGCTGTGCTGGGTGCTGGAGCTGGCTCCGGGTGCAGAACCAGGAGGCAGAGCCCGCCGGCTCCACGGGCACCCTGCTTGGGCTGTGAGCTGAGATGGTGGGGTTTCCTTGAGGCACGATGTTTCACTGGTGAAAACCACATCTGCTTGCCAGCAGCTTGTCCTCCCTTCTGCCCAGACCATCTCTTGGGCAGGTGGTTCCTCCCCGGCCCCTGCCCAGGCACCCAGGCTTGATCCCTGTCTCCTGTGGTCAGGCTGCACCTCGGCAGGGAGAACCAGAATCACAGAAGGGTTTGGCTTGGAAGTGACCCCAAAGATCATCCATCATCTAGCTGGATAATGGACATCTTTCACTAGATCAGGGTGCTCAAAGCTCCATCCAACCTGACCTTGAAGATTTAAAATGATGAGGCATCCATGGTTTCTCTGGGTAACCTGGTTTAGTGTCTCACCACCCTCATCACGAAACATTTATTCCCTATGTCCGATCTAAACCTGCCCTCTTTCAGTTTAAAATGGTTGCCCCTTCTCCTGTCACTACAGGTGCTGGTAAAAAGTCTCTCTCCCTCTGTCTTTATATATTGAAAGGCCGCATTAAGGTCTCCCTGGACCCTTCTTAAGGCTGAACAACCCCAACTATCTCAGCTGTTCTCCATAGCAGAGTTTCTAGCCCTTGGACTGTTTCTGTGGCCTCCTCTGGACCTGCTCTGACATGTCCATGTCTGTCTGGTGCCGGGGACCCCAGAACTGGAGACAGAGCTCCAGGGTGGTCTCACGAGAGCAGAGCAGAGGGGGAGCAACCCTTCCCTCAACCTGCTGGCCGTGCTGCTTGTAGTGCAGCCCAGGAGACGCTTGGCTTTCTGGGCTAAGAATGCACATCGAGACCAAGTGTGAAATGCCGAAGGGCTCTGGGTGCTGTGCAAACGGAGTTGCAAAGCCTCTCTGCACTACCTAGCGCCCGTGCTCCAAGATAAGCAGGGATGACACACCGAGCGTGGAGCGTGTGAGGAAGCAAGGAGGATGTGGCACACAGCGCGCTCCCTCCGATCCGAGCTGGTGGCTCAGTTTCAGCTCTAATTTTAGCAACTCATTTTAGGGCCCTTCAGCTCCACGTGGTTTTGTTGTTTCTTTAAAATCCCTGGGGCTGAAGCGTCCGACCCCTTCCCCGGGAAGAGGAATGCCTCCGGCTGGAAGCAGGACCTGGGGGAGTTGTGTTGCCTGAGCAGGCAGGAGGTGCTGGCATGCAGGCATGGGGCTGGGGGTTCCCCTGGGGTCCCCCCATGCTCTGCCCGGTGCCAGCTGACTTGCTGGCACTAACCGGAGTGGCCCAAGTGCTGATGTGATGATGCTCTGGCTGGCTGGCAGTGGGGATGGTGGTGAGCAGCCCCCAGCGAGGGACAGGAGCCCCCCATGTGTTTGCACCCAACTGTCCCTCCTCCAGGTGTGGCAGTGTAATAAATGGGGGGAGGGGACCCCTGGTGCAGCAGGGATGTCCCTTAGCACCCCCTCACGCTCCTCCCAGGGCAGGACCCAGGCACCCACTCTGCATTGCTGGTGTTTAGCAAATCGTGTTGAGGCTGTGGGGTGATTTGGGGGCAGGGGGACCCAGCTGTAACCCAGTGGTGGGCAGACCCTGCTCTCCCACTGCCTGTGGAAATCCCTGTGGGATGGCTGGTGTCACTCCGGGGTTGCAGCAGGATGTGGATGGAGCTGGCCCCGTGTGCCCAGTGCCCTCCTGCTCCCCTGTGGTGGTGGTGGCACATCCCATCACTGCAGGAGCAGAGGTGAGCGGCAGCACCGGGCACGTTGTGCCAAACTGGTGGTCAGACGGCCCCTGGTAGGCAACCCACAGCTTCTCCTTGGGCCTGGGTCTCCAGGTCATTGCTTGGGCTATGTCCTGCACCGTGGCCTTCCCAGTGCCTGGCAGCTCCAGCCTGTCCCAGCTCTCCGGCAGTGCCCATCAGCTGATCCCTGGAGGGTGCACTCCTGGCTGGGGGCACAGAGGGGAGCTCAGGAGGCTGCCTGGTGCCACTGAGGCAGAAGAGGGAGAGTTTCTGCCGAGTGAGTGGTTGCTTGCTCCCCATGGCTTTTCCTGTCCCGGCTGGGTTTTATGGGTGTTTTCCTGTGCGCTGCAGGCGGGAGGTGACAGGCAGGGGTGGGTGACAGGCAGGGGTGGGTGACAGGCGCAGGCGATGGCTGCACACACATGGCACACTGGTGGCTGTGGTGCGAGGTGGACGTGTCTGCGATGGATCCCAGGGCTGCCGGGGGGCACAGAGAGCTCAGCCCCACTCCCACGGGCAGCTCGGTGGCAGTGTGAAGAGCCTGTCCCCTGCTGTTCCAACAGCCCTCGGCCCCGGAACCGTGACTCGGCGGGCTGGCGTGGCTTAACCATCACCCCGTGAGCACCCGTGGGTCTGGGTGGTGAGTCGGGGGGGTGTGGGGCCACAGCACTCATGGCTGGAAGCAGGGCCAGGACAGCAGCTCCCTCCCCACCGCCGGCCCAGGGACCCTGGGAGCGTTTTGGGGCCAACAGTGGGTTCGCTGGAGCCTGAGCGCTGGCACAGCGAGGATCCCGAGCATCCATGAGGCTCATCTGTTGGCCTCCTAATGAGCTGAATTCTTCCAGCAGTGGGATATGAAGCAGATCCAGTTGGTGGCATTTGAATTCCTGAGCATACGAGGCTGACAGTGACAAAGCTGGTCCCTGCAGTGCCCCAGTTCACCTTCTGCTTCCCGGCAGTACCGAGGGACACGGTGAACACCCCACCACCTCCTTCCATTTCAACATGATTCAGCTTGGATTTTAGTGACTGTAGGTCATGTCTCTGCTGCCTCGTCATGTGTCTGTAGCCCTGGGACCGCTCTCCTGCCTGCCCAGGGAAGGGGCAGGAGGCTGTGCACAGGCTGTTCCATGGGCAGTTGACAGGGTTTGTTCCTTAATCGATGAGTGGGGAGAGGAAAATTTGTGCTGCTGGAGAGGTGCCACCCGAGATGCTGGGGAAGGTCTCCCGAAATGCTGGTTCAGTGCATAATCCTTGTTGTCCTTTCCGATGCACAAGGCTAGGGGATACTCCATTCCAAGAGGGATGAGGCCAACCTGGAGAAAGTCCTACAGGGAGGCGAGTAATTAGAAACAACCCAGGGGTAAAGATTTAGGGGGGAGGGTGTTATTTCACCTGGGAAAGAGGAGTGCAAGAATCTTCTGCTGTGTAGAACTTTGTTCTCAAGAGGATGGAGAGCAGCACCCCATCATGGCCCTCAGGTGGGCAAAGGAGGAGTTGGCTTCATGGGAATAGTGGGTCTGATGGAGCAGGAGTGTGCTGGAGCTGCTGTGCACGTCACGACTAAACTGATGGGCTTGGGATGTGTTTGCCTTGGCTGTGTGTGTCACTGGACTGTAGGGATTACGTGCAATAAATCCGATGCTGCGGGTGCCCAGTGGAGGGTCCTGCATAGGAATAAGCCTTGTGTGCCTCACTGCCACCTCCATCTCTGCTGGCTGCAGGAAGGGCGAGCTCCCGGCAGAGACTGAGAGGAGAGATGGATGGCACAGCACGACCTTGCGAAGGGACGAGTCCCCTTCCCTGCCCTACTTACTGGGTCCTGCTGTCCTAGCCAGAAACCTGGCCCCGACGCCAGCAGCGTCCCACTGTTCACCTCTCGCTGAGCTCCTCCACCCGTGTGAGACTGTGTTTGATTTGACTGGAGGGCTCTGCCTTGCAAACCGCACGTCCACCTTGCTGCTCCATCTGTTGGCTTAGCTGCATGGTTAGCGAGGGGCTTCCTCCTCAGCTGCAGAGCACTTTATTGCCTGTTGAGTGTCTGTTGTTTTGCCACGTTGTTGAGCCTTCACTAATTCGCTCTCTGCTTATGCCTTTGCCTTTGGTCTCTGCTCTCCAGTCTCTCCAGGTTGTTTCTTTTCCTTGGAGCAGCCTTGCAGCCACCTTCTCCACTGGGATAATCCTGAGCCCACTCTGTCCTATGCTGACACTCACCTCTTGCTTGTGCTTTGCTGTGCTTCTGCATGTGCCTGCCTGGCCTCTGCCTGCCTCCTGATCTCCCCTGGGATGGTCACAGGGGTGATCACCCTTGCATCCCCTTTGGATGATCCTCTTGTCCATTTTTTTTTTATGATCCCCTTATCCATTTCTGTTGTCCTGGCTCCCTGCCTCATCGCCTCTGCCCTTTCCTCTTTATGCAGCCCCATCCCTTTGGTTGCAGCCCAGACAGGACAGCGTTCCTGGCTGCCACCTCTCTGCTCCTTCTTGGGGCTGTTGTCCTCTCCTGAGCCCAGCTGCCAGTGCTGAGCTCTGCAGCAGTCCTATGGGAGCTGGGTTGCTCCGGGAGGAAACGCAGAAGCAGAAGCCAGCTCGCTACTCTGGCTCCCAACCTGATTTGTACAGGCATGGATTAGGACCACCAAGCCCTGGTTTCCCTCCATTTCCTTTTGGGGAAAACCCGGGATGGATTGGGACTAAGTCAAGCATTTTAAGCAACCTTGGAGCTGTCTGTAAGGAGGTGAGCGTTGGTATTGGCAGTGAGTGTCCACCCCCTTCAGCATCGTCCCACCAACCCAGTTCACAGCCATGAGCTTGGGCTGCTGGGCACTGGGGCTCTTCTGGCTTCATGGAGACAAAGCTGCTTCCCACCCTGGCACAGCGGAACATCCTCTTCTCTCTCATAGGACAGTGCTCGACTGTGAAGCTGCATTTGGCTCAAGAGCCAGTCTGGGACCCTGCTCTTCATACAGCTGTGCATTTTTGTTCTTTAAAAAGCCACAATTCCCACATTTCATGTGCTTGGAGGGGACATTGTTTGTGCTTTGGGGGGAGCCACTACTGTTGCTGTGAATTGGAAGGGGAGTTGTAGCAGCCTAGATAACTTGTAGGGAGAGGGTACATCCCCAGATCCACTCTTCAGAAATCCCAAGGTGGGCTTTGGGAAGTCAGCTTGGGATGCCTTGGAGGCCAGCCTGGAGCCCTGAGGTTTTAGACTGGTTGCAGATCTCATAGGAAGTAGTGAAGGTCTCTCTGCTCCAAGATCCCTTGAGTTGTCCTCGTCTTTGTGAAGTGGTGGAGAGCCAGCTGGATGCATCCGAAAGACATGTGAATCTTGGAGATACCCATCCTGGTGTGTGTCGCAGTAACCTAAAATAACGAGCTGAGCTGAAGGCTGGTTGATGGGCTCGTGGTTGGTAGAGCAAGGGGCAGAGTGGCGGGGAGGGTTCTTGTCTGCGTTGTTGCTGAAAATGGAGGAGTGATATGAGCCGCCTCTGCTCTGCTGCTAAAAACAGCCCGGCTTGTTTTTATTTGATACAGTTTTGATCTGTGTGTGTTAGTGTTTCACCTGCCTGCAAGTGAGAACTCCGGGCTCCAAGTGCCTTTGGAAGCCCGCCTGCATCCCTGTGTGTCCCTGTGGCACCAGGCTCATCAGTGTGGTTCCTCTTTGCATGGAGGATGGACTCGGCCGAAATTCAGGCTTGGAGGCATTGGGATGGGACAAGTAAAGCTTCTGCTGGGGTTTGGTGGTGCCACTGGGTAACGAGGGGCTCCGCAGATCCAGCTCCTGCGAGCTTTCCCAGGAAAACAGACCTGAAAGTGGCTCATGTGGTTTTCTCCCAGTCTTGTTTCCCCAGCATCCTGCCAGCATGGAGGTGGCTCTCCAGGTGGCCTTGCTGCCAGCACCAGGGGGAGGGTTGGCATTGGCTTCCCTCTCTCCTGGATTTTGCCTGGTGCTGGCATTTGAAATCAGCTCGGTCCATCCCCAGGGGTGAAAGGGGGTTAGGAATAAACAGGGTTTTGTAAGGTTCTGATTGATGTCCTTAGAGCTCATCCAGCCCTGGCTTCAGAGAGCCCTGAGGGGACAGGGACCCTGCCCGAGGATGTCTGGGCAAGCTGTGCCAGGGGGCACATGGCAGGGAGGAGGACGAGGATAGTTGGGGCAGGGAGGAGGAGGAGGATAATCGGGATGGTTGCAGGGTTAAATAAAAGCTGTCAGTGATCTGAAAAGGGGAAAAAAGAAGAAGAAAACCCACTGAAGAAATGCTCTCCCTTCTCACCCGGCTTGTAATCAGCCGCCCCCTCTGCCAGCGAGCAGCTGGCAGGCGGGCGGGCGAGGAGGGGGTGGCAAGAGGGGTCCAGCTGCTCCTCAGCCCGGCCCCGGCACCCCCAGAGTCCCCACAGCCCCCGCTCAGTGTGGACCAGGCATGGCCGGGGGGACATGTCCCCATTGCAGGTCCTTGGCAGGCTGGGGGGCTGAGGTCTGAAAGTGTGCTCTGGGGGGTGGCGGGTGAGGATGAGGAGGAGGGGGAGTTGTCTGAAATGCCAGGGATTCATCTCCCACTCCCCCTGCCCTCCCTGTTCTGAAAGGAGCTGCTTGAGCTGTCTGCTCTGGATTATATTAATTAGTGGGAAGTGCTGCCAGGAGGGACCCGAGGCTTGGCAGGTCTGCGCAGAGCAGCTGCGGGGCTGCCCGAAACCCCTCGCTCCAGCCCAGAATGAGCACACCAGAACCACGGCTGGGCTGGGACAGCTGAGTCTCCCTGGGGCTGCTCACCCCCGGCACCACGGGCACTGGTACCCGGGGGCTGTGGTGACAGGGAAAGCAGCACTGGTTTTGGGATGAACCCCACCACTGCTCACTGTGCCCCTGTGTCTCTGGGCGAAGCAGGTTGGTCTGTGGTGCTGCCAGGCTGGCAGGGTCACACGGGGGGTGGCTGATGGGGCGAGGGCACATCCCTGACCTGCAGTCCCCTGCTGTCTTTCAGGAGAGGAAGCTGTGTGCCCACCCCCGGATCGAGATCTACAAGGAGGACCGCATCTACTTCGTGTGTCCCCTCGCCCGACAAGGGGACTTCTATGTGCCTGAAATGAAAGAACTGGAGAGGAAGAGCAGGGCTGCTGCAGCTGAGGCCGAGGATGCCCAGACAGACATCACAGGTACCCGTAGCTTGCACACAGGTTCTGTTCCATCGGCATCAGCCCTCCCAAAGGCGGGGGTCCTGGTGTCCCTGGTGCTGCCATGTGAGCAGGCAGAGAGGGGCCAACCTGTGCCTACCTGGTGCCCAACCTACCTGGTGCCCTCTTCCCCTTACCCCGGGCTGCAATGGGGTCTTGTCCCCGAGATGTCACACTGTGTCTTGGGGAGCACCCAGGCACCACTGCAGCATCAGGGCGAGGACCAAGCTGCCACCGATCCCCTGGCCTGCTGCTGTCAGAGCAGAGCTGGATCTCGCAGCTTTTGGTTGCAGCTGGGCTTGTTTTTCTCCTTGTCATATACATCTCCCTTGATCTCATCTTCATCTGTTACATATTGGGATTGTGAAGAGCTTAAATACCAGGTTGCTGTAGCTGGTGGTGGAGTTGCCCGATAGCATCTGCTCAGCGAGATCTGTTGGAGCCTGGATGTATTCATCAGGAAGGAACCACAATGGCAGTAGGCGCAGAACAGCAGTGCTATAGTAACCCAAAATGCTGGTTGCTGTCGCCGGCCCACGTGCTCACATGTCTGAGCGGGATGCGGGAGCCGGCGAGTCGAGTGCTCCTGGGTGCTGGCCGGTGCGGCCGCTGGCGGGGGCAGCCGCCTTCTCCTGCTCCGCGGGTCCCCCCGCTTGTGTAACGGGCATGAAAAAGCCATGGCAGCTCTCCTCGCCTCCTGGGGGGTTGGGTTGCTTTAATTCTTAATCGCGTGCAGCGTAGAAGCGAGCCCGGGAGTTGCTTTCTGGAAGCTCTGTCCATTTAGCAGAGCAATGAAGGATCTAATTGGAGCGGTTTCCTGGCGCTCTGAGGTCCCGTGTGTTCACGGAGCTCACTCAGCTCTTTGTCTTTTTGTCTGCCTGGTGTCGGAGCGGCTGCTTTGAGCGTGGCCCGGGTTGGCCAAAGGTACCTCGCAGCCCCCTCACCCCAGCACCTGCCCGTGGGTTTGGAGAGGGATGGCAGGAGCCATGTGAGCAGAAGCTGCTGCAGGTTGGTGGCTCCAGCAGCTGCGTGTGCTCCTCCCCACACTGCTCAGGGGGTGCACGGCCCCGCAGCACAGCCAGGGGATGCTCAGTGCCTTCCCTGGGACACCACTGCCCACATGCCCTTGGGGGGATGTCCCCTGCCCAACAGGAGGAAGGGTAGGAAGGTCTTCCCAGTTTTACATAGCAAATGATGTTGGACTTTCTCATGTGGGAGACCCCGGGCTGGGCTTCCTAGCACCAGCTCTGGGGTGGCTCCTCCACCACCCCTCCCCTTCCAGTCATGGAAATGAACTTTTGTCAGTGCAGTCTGGTGCGTTGTCATCTGCTGAGTCTGCACAAAACCAACTCAAAATAACAATAGCAGTGAGAGGTTGGCCTTGCCTCTGGGACTGGAGAGTTGAGCTTGGGTGTTGCTCCTGGGCACTGTGTCAGAACCAGGTCTGGTGGGCATCACATCAGAGAGGGCCGAGGATGTGCCAAGCCTTCGGGTTGCTTCTGTGGCTCCTGCCTGAAGGTCTTGGAGGTCCCCATGGTCTCCTGCATTCCTGTGATGTCTCCGTGCCCTGCGCCAGCACAACTGCTGTCACCTGTGGAGGGTGGCACAGCCTAGGGAGGTCCTGGGCTTGTGCAAAGGGGAACAGTGCTCGGTGAGCATCCTTGTCCCACTGCCACTGGCCTGCTGGCACTGGGGACTTGGTTTGCTGCTGGTGGTGCTGCCCCAACCATCAAGTGGCTGTCGGACTGCCCCTGGTTCGGCAGTGGGGTCAAAGTCAGGAGGTGAGGTGGGAGGGGGCAGCTGCTCTGGTCAGGCTCTGCATCTCGCTGCCAAAGTCCTGGGTAGGTTTACTGAACCCTGATGCAAGGGGAGACCTTGCTGGAGGGGGCAGCTGGCAGATCTGCCCCCTGCCCAGCTGCTCGCTGGAGATGCCTTGAAGGAGACACTTTGAAGGAGACGCCTTACAGGTTGAGACTGGTCCTCCATTCATGAGTATTTTCTGTGCTGGGATCTGTGCAACCACCTCTGAGTTGGAGGAAGAGAAATCCCCAATCTCTTTTCCCATCTTTTTACTCCCTTCTTCCCTGGAGAGCCACTCGAGGAGCAAGCTCAGCTTAGCCACAGCCCCTTCAACAGGCATGGTGGCCATAAGATCTTCATGACCCAGCAGATTCCTGGGTGTCTGTGAGAGCTTTCGAGCATTCCTCTGCTGGCTGGAGGTGAGCACAGCAGTGTCCCCTCCTGCTTCTCCTGCGGGGCCCATTTTCCTCTCCATGGGGCAGCTGAGGATACTCCCTCGGTGCCACATCAGGCTCTTGCTCCTGATGTGGCAGCAGATGAAGCCTGCTCCCCCCCCCAAGAAAAACAACTGAAATAACAGCAATGAGCGTGCGATCTCAGACCGAGCATCATATTTAGGAATGCTTTGTGTGGATGCAGCACCTTTTGGTCACGGCTGACAGAACTCCCCTCCAGCAGCTGCACTGCGCTGCCCTCAAACTAAAGACTTTGGGAGATCCCAGCGGAAGGCGCTGCCGTTTCTCCTCGCCCATTGTCATGGCTGGTGCTAGGTGGTACCGAGAGACTTGGATGCGGAAGAAAAGCTTGGATTTGTTTTCTTGAGCCTCTTGACCTTGGAGCACGTCTGTCCATTTAGGCTGTTGTCTGCTGTCCTTGCTCCTGAGCTCACCCTGCAAGGTGCTGGGTGCCCATGGCTCTGAGTGAAGCTGGTGGCCATAGAGGCTGCAGGACATGGTCTAGGGTCTCTGCTTTCTGCTGCTGCTCTGCATGGAGCAGTGTGCTGGCAGCTCCGCTGAGGACGGACACACTTGGCATGCAAGGAAGGGGCCGGAGGCTGCAGCTGCCCTCGCACCAATTCCATCCTTTCTTCACCATCGTCAGGGTCATCGGAAAGACAGGAAGCGTTTTTGGAGGTCGGCTGACAGGTCTCCAGGGGGGCAGTGTCAATCATGATTAGTAGTTTTGAAGTTAATTATTTCCCAGGCTCTGGCATTGGTGTGGCACACAGCGGGCCCCCCCGGCTCACTCTCAGCACCCTGCTCCAGTGTGACCCCGCCATGGCGTGCGGAGGGTGGGAGCCAACAAAAGCAGCTTCTCGACACGGGCGAGCTGGCGTGAACACAGATGGTTTCTGAGCACGTGGCTCTGCCCAGAGTCCCAGGTGCTCATTTTCCTGGAGCTGAGTTTGTCCAGCAGTGTCCGGGTGCAACCCATGGCATCACCCGCTGAGCCCCCGTACCACAGGGGACACCTTCCCTGCTGTGCTTGGCCTCATCCCCGCTCACTCCCATCCTCCGAGGAGCCCTGCCTGCTCTGCCTGCACCTCCTGAGAAGGGTCTCAGTGGGCAGCTCCTGCCTGGCCCTGCTCCTGGCTGCCGTGTGCGAGCCGCGGCAAGCGCGGAGGAGCTGGGCACACAGATCTGTTCTTTAGCAGCAGAGACAATGGATGTTTGATCAAACAGGGGAGAAGAGAGGGCCTGGGTGCACCAAGAGGGGAGTGATGCCCAGTGTCCCATTGAGGTGGTGCAGGAGGGGAGTCAGTCCTCCTTCCTGGGGGGATCTGGGGGTGTGGGTGCCTGGGGTGGCGCAGGGCTGAGCTGCAGGTGGGGGCAGCTCCCTGCCGGCCTCGTTAGCAGCGTGGGGTGAGTGGTTCCCCTTGCACCCATCCCTGGCTGGCATCTTGGTGTTGGCTGCTTGCCTTCCCTTCTACTTAGGTGGCCCTGGCCTTTGGAGGGCTCCTCAACACCCTGGTGGGGCTTCACCCCATGCTGTGCCTCTTCTTCCTGAACTAAAACTTCCCGGGTTCCACGTTCACTCTGAACGTGCAGTGGGATGGCTGTGCCCTCCCTGGGGGAGCAGGGCGGAGAGGGGGGTTTCCACGGGGCAGCTGGCACCTCACTGCACGCCAGAGGGAGAAGCTGTGCTGGATCCAGGTGTTGGCCAGCTCCCATCCCTGGGAATTGGGATGCAGGGGCGGGCAGCAGCTCACTGGGGGACCAAGCGAGGTGCCCAGGGCAGGATGGAGAAGTGGGTGTGAGGGCTGCCAGAAGCCTCCATGTCCACGAGATGAGAGCTGAGCCCCTGCTCGCCCACAAGGCACCTTCCAAGGAGGCTTTGGTTGCCCTCTTGAAGTCCTGCTGCACTCCCCGCCTGGCCTCTCGGGGCTGTGTGGGGACAGCTGGGGGCTCCTGCTGTGTCCCCAAGACCCCACACAGTCCCCAGCAGCATCAGCTCCATCTCAGCCCTGCCCAGCACGGCCGTGCGTGCCCGGCCAGAGCCAGCCTGGTCCTGTGCAGAGGAGGGCGAGGCTGCTGAAATGGGCACATTCGCCAGCTGAGGCTGCTCAAGCATGATCAGAAGTGACAGAGCGGTGAGAAAGCGCCTGGCTTAAAGGAAACGGGGCTCGATTTATTGCTGCCCTCGGAGCGAGGGGAGGGAGGCGGCTGCCAGCGGTGAGGACAGTGGTGCTCTCCTGCCGTGTTCGCATGGAGCAGTGTGTGGGGAGGCTTCACCCCCATCTTCCCGTTCCCAGGCTGCTGCTCCTCTCCTCAGGAGCTCTGTTGCTCTGGCAGGGGGTTATGTGCCAGAGTGACACGGGATGGGTGCTGCACAGGCAGGGCACGGCCTGGGGGGTTGGCATCACTCTTGTCCTGGGTTACAGAGAGATGTAAGATGACCATGGGTGATGTGAGCTGTCATGAAGCCATGGTGGGAATGTATCTGTGTCACCTCAGGCCATCGATTTGGCCAAATTGGATTTATATTTTTTTTTTTTGAGATCACCACTAGAGACCTTGCAAACCCTCAGTTGGCTTCAAGGCGTGGGGGCCACTCACTCCTCTCTGTCCCCTGCAGCTCTCCGTCTTCTCAGAGGCTCCCTGCTGACCCACTGCCCTGCCAACGTCCTGCCAGGTGGGACGGTGTCTCCTGCTGTTCTGCTGCCCACTTGACGGGCGCCGTCCCCTTCAGCGAGCGCCTCGCCGGCAGCGTGTAGAACATCCTTTTCAACTTAGAGTAAATGTAGTTTCCATGTCGAGGTGCTCCTGGTGCTGCAGCAGAGGCGATGTGTGTCAGCAGGCGATGGCTCTTTTCTCCTTTCCATGGGATCACCAGGTGTTGCTTGGGTGGGTGACCTGGGGCTCGGCTTGTGCCAGCTGCCGAAGGGGCTGCGTGCCATGGCCAAGACGAGAGCGTGGAGGCTCAGGCTGCTCTCCGGGTGCCCACCAGGTGGGATGAAGCCCACGCACCATCCAGGTGGGATGAAGCAGTGGGTACACTGTGTCTGTGGGTCTGTCCTGGCTGCTCCTTGTCCTGCTACCGCTGCTCAGTGCCCTGTGAGCAGCCGTCACTCAGCCGGCAGGACCGTGGGATGCCGCCGCTCCGAAGGCAGAGCACTGCCATTTACAAGCAGTTCTGCGGGCAGCTGCCCAAGCTGGGAAGAAAAACAGCAAAAAAAAAAAGGGATTTAAGGGTGTTTAGAAGGAAAATTCCCTCCCTGGCAGGTTTCCTGTAGGAGATCAGTGGCTGCCATGCAGCTGGAGGAGGGTGAGCAGCCCAACCCCGGGCACCCTGGCTGCAGAGCCTGGGGAGGCTGGAGATGCCCATGGGAGCCCAGGGCAGCCCCCATGGGGTGGAGCAGTGGCCAAGCAGACCTTCTCCTGGTTTCCCTCCTGGAGCGGGCATTATCCTTGTCAGGGGTGCCTGGCCCAGCATGGATGGAGCCCCCAGAGCGGAGGTGCCGGGAAGGGGCAGAGCCCGGCGGGTGCAGGTGGGAAGGGGGTTCGGGGGGGAGGGCTGGGATGGAGGAGCCTGCCCAGTGTTTGCTGCCGTGGTTGTAATTAACAAGGTGGATCTGTCATGTCGTCATCAGCGATGTGGGACTGTGATGTCATAATTAACCATGTGGATCTGTGATGTCATAACTGGCAATGATTAATGTTTTACAGGAGGGTTTTGTCTCCCGGCTGGTTGCTCCGGCAACAGCACTGAGCTGCTGGTCCTAATCTGACACACGCATCTCGTTGTCGACTCCTTAATTGTGTTGTCAACTGAGCTAATGAGGCAGGGATCCTGGGAGGGGGCAATGGGCCCGGACGCCTGCCCGGGCAGGCAGGGACAGCCCCTAGGAGGGCTCAGCAGTGAGAGGGGGTGTGGGCATTTCCCCTAGGGAAGGACTTGCCAGGTCCTCGGCACGTGCACGGAGAGCTGCCATGGGGTCAGGGCATGGCTGGGAAGCCAGGCATTGTTTATGCCAGCTTGGGGGTGCCCCGATTTCAGGGATCTGCTGGTGGCCAACTCGTGCTTGTCTTGGCCTGGTCACTTCTCAAAGGTACAGGAAGTGACAAGAGATAGGGGCAGGTCTCCACTGTGGCCTGACGTCTTTGAGGTTTCTGCTGGCTTTGAAGACTGTGGTACCCTATCCCCATTGCCTTCTTCCCACAGCGTTCACTCCATCCCCTTCTCTCCATTCCAGGAGCTGACACCATGAGTGAGGCGAGCTCCATCAGCATAGAGGCTACAACTGACAGCAGAGACACCTCGGTGGCCACCTCCATCCTGCTGCCCTTCCCAGCCAGCCGTGGCCGGGAGGAGGCGGACAACCGCAGTGAGCACAGCTACAGCGAGTCAGGAGCCAGCGGCTCCTCCTTCGAGGAGCTGGACCTGGAGGTGACCGGGGATGGGGAGGGAGCCCCAGGCCTGCTGCCCGACGTGGGCTACACGGGCAACCAGGAGGTCACAGACAAGTGGACCAAGGAGCCCATCGCTGCTGAGAGAGGAGAAGAATGAACCTGGCTGCCTCGCCTGCCGCCAGGGTCTGAGTTACTGGCAACCGGTTGCCTTCCCCACCTCCTTCCTCTCCAGCCAAGAGATTTTGGTTGCTGGTTCTGCCTGGGACCTGCTCCCCCTCTTTGCAGAAAGGGTGTTAGATGGTTTTGGGGGTGCCAGGAGGCGGGGGGGTCTCCTGCAGCACTCGGTGGTGTGGGGTAGGTGCAGGCTGGGGGGGGCAGTGAAATGCATTTGCTGTTCGTGTGTCTCTAGATGCGTCGCAAATTCCTTGCAGGGGTCTCGGAGGGGTGGTGGCGGGTGGCAGAGGTGTCCCCACACGTCTCTGCTGGTGCCCCTCTCACCCACAGCTTCTCCCTGCCGCACCGCCGATTGTTTTCTAGCACCAAAGAGCCGTGAGTAAGGTCGGTTGGGTTTGTTCCCCTCTTCTATTCCCCTCGCTGAAAAATGGAAACATCCCATGTAAACTTGGTCCTCCTGGCACTGCCACGAGTGCTTTTTGGGTCTAATAAAGTGGATGCTTTTCCTCACTGGTGGCCGGTGGCATTGCTGACTGCCTCTTGGCCAACTGCGCCGTCCTGCCCCGTGCCAGGGAGTGGGGGCTGTGTGTGGGCTGCCCCCCCATGCCCCTGGCCCAGCCGGGCTCTGCGTCCTGTCTGCTCCTGCTTGCTCCCTGCCACAACCCAACAGGGCCACAGGGACTGTCCCTGGCTTCTGCAGGCTGCAGGGGAGAGGGGAAGGGTCGCACTTGCTCTGCTCAGCTGGGCTGGGCTGGAAGGAGGTGGCATCTCTGTTCCTCTTGGGAACCTGGTGAAAGTAAAACCAGTAAAGCCAGGTCCTTGGGCTGCTGATGGGCCCAGCACCACTGTGCTCCTCCTGTGGTAGAGGGGACCAGCCTGCCTCCCAGTGCCTGGTCCCGCAACCCTGGGGTGCAGGCAGGGAAGGCTGCCCATGCTGGTCCCAGTTCCCAGTCCTGCAGCTGGGGAGGTGGGAGCAGCCTGGACATCACCACCACGGTGCCCTGGGGCAGTGCCAGGTGCCAGAGCACCTCATCCTGCTGGCAGAGCTCAGCCCCTGCCCTACTCTGGTGCCCCTGGTACCTCTGGTGGCAGCCCGGGGCTGGTGCCCCAACACTCGCATGTGTTGGCCCAAATCTGGGGCTTGGGGTGGGGGAGGTCTGGCTGTCCCTCCATGGTGAGGACATGTCCTCTTTGGCTTGGAAAGGTCATGATTAGTCCTCAGCCAGTGACTGACATTAGATTGTTCATAAATATTTTGTGCTCTGAGTGATAAAATATTAAACTCCTCCAGCCCACATGGAAAAATATTGCTCTTCCCGGTGTTTATCTTTGTTGCTGGTTATTACAAAACTGCCAAGCCCCCTGAAATATTTATGCCTGACTGAGGCTCGAGGGAGTGGTGGTTTGGAGCCAGGCAGCAGATCCCAATGCCCCTTGTCCCCTAACCTGGCTGAAGATGGGGGCCGGGGAGGCTTTGCCATCGCCCTCCTGCTGTCGGCAGCGCTGGAGCAGCAGCCGGGAGGACGCAGCCGGTGCCAGGCGCGTGCGAGGCTTGTGCCTGGGAAGAAGCAGGACCTTGGCGGTGCCAGCATCCCTTGGCACGATGTCTCCAGCCCTCCCTGGCTCTCTGCACCCCCAGCCAGCAGTGGTGAGGTCCCCCAGCCCAGTGCCCCGCTCCGTCTGTGTGCTCAGTCTTGAGATGGGCCGGCAGGGCCTGGGTTCCTGGTGCTGTGGGACAGGGATGCTGGGTTATCCCTCACCCCAAATCGGGAGTGCTGGGGCAGGGGGGGACAAGGTGGGTCTGACTCCTGCTTCAGTGCCCTGATCTGCAGTCTGCAAGCACAGTGGCTGGTGGTGGGGAAACTGAGGCACAGGGCAGTGCAGTGGGTACTGAAGGAGGTGCCCCAGAGGCACGCATGGCCCCTGCCCATCCCTGTGGATCCTGTGTCCCTGCGTCACAGAACTGTCCAGGACAGCTGGGCTGCCAGCACAGGAGTTGCAACACAGCAAGATCCAGGGAGGCCAAATGGCTCCAGAAAAGGTTTGGGCAAGCAACGGAGACCTGGAGCACTAGACCCAGCCATGGCCTCTGCCTCCGGAGGAAGCAGCTCGGGGAGCATCGTCTGAAGCCTTCCTTCAGCTTCTTGGGCCAACAGTGAGTGCCAGGGGCTGTGTGGAGTGCAGGGGTCAGTGGGGTGATGCTGGGCCCCTGAGGGCTTGGGAGCAGGGGCCAGGCTGGGTGGGGGGCTCTGTTGGGCAAGGGGGGGAATGGCCCCAGGGGCACCAGGTTGTGTCTGTGGAGCTGGAGCTGGGACCCATCTAACTGTGCTGGGACTGAGATGGGAGGCTCTGGGGCCAGGGGAGCAGGTGCTGAGCTGTGCTCTGCACGCTCTACCAGGGGATCTGCTCCTGCCTACTCTGGCCATGTCCTACCTGTGTCCTGGCTCGGACTGACCATGCCTTGCCTGGATCTGCCCATGTCCTGTACGTGTCCTGGCTCGGTCCGGCCGTGCCCTGCCCGCCCCCGGCCGTGCCCTCCCTGGCTTTGCCCAAGCCCCGCTACGGTGCCGGCAGCAGGGAGGGGCGGGAGGGGCG
>VZRW01004372.1:294562-333355 GCA_013398125.1 Aegotheles bennettii | reverse complement strand
TGATTCTGTGATTCTGTGGCTTGACAGGCACTGGGCCGATAAGGGGATGCACTCGAGACTCTTGGGAGGACTACTAAGGAGCCTGCTCATCACAAAGAGCTATGGAGTCATCAACACTTATGGATGGTACGGTCTAACACAGAAGAGAAATGAGACAAACTACACACCACAGACACACGCTGGAAGTGCCCTGCCCAGCACACACTAGCATCATGCTGAAGATTAACCCACTCCCTTTGCATTACTTTCAGGAAGCAAAAGTCTCCAAGATGCAGGCTTATACAGTTCATTCACTTTCAGGACACAGAAAAATTCCCCCTTGCAGGTTGGCACATGAAACGACTGGAAGGGTATTCAGAGACTCCTTGCCTAGAAACCTATTGTGACTTTACCTTTCCCTCCCTCTGCCACATACGCCTTTCTAAATACTCCCAGCCCTTAAACATCACAGCCCACTGCCATCCGCAGCCCAACCCTGCTCCTGCCAGAAGCAAGTCCACTTGCCAGTGCAGTTCCCTGCTTGCCACCAGAGAAGGCCTCCTCAATTCACCCAATATAAGACGACCGCCTGCTCATCAAAGTCGTGCTGTCAAGGGCTGCTGCTGCAAGAAAAGGAGAAAATGTGGAAACAGAAACATATTTTCTCACCACGCCTCTTCCTCTGTAGCAGAGGTAGGTGGTTCCTCCACTGCACAGCAGGCCGCAGCGGGGATCCCAACACTCCTCCCCAGCAGGAATGCCGCGGTTTTTCCCTGAAATTTGTGAGGTCATGACTCACTTTGTCCCCAGCAGCCCACAGTCAAACGAGCACTCCTCGAAGCTCAGCGCAGCCAGAGAACTCCCCAGTGCAGTGAGCCACGGCAGAGGGACGACGGCGACACACCCGTTCGGAAGGCTGCAGGCCGCACTGCCCGCCTAGGAGACCCCTCACGGCGCAGCGCAGATGGCTGGGGCGGCCCAGGCGGGCCCGGTCCGTGCGCCCGGTGGGTGGGGCGGTGCGATGCTATGCTATGCGATGCTGTGCGATGCTGTGCTATGCTATGCGGTGGGGCAGCAGCCGCTGCCGCCGCGAACGGCTCCTCCCCACGGGAGCCGCGCGGCCGGCAGCAACGCCTGAGCACAAGACGGGAAGACACGGGCGGCGCGTGAGGCGTGACCGCACCCGCGCGCCGCTGCCAGCCGCGCGAGGCTGCGCGTCCGTCTCCACAGTCAGCGCGCCCCGCCCCCGTTGCTAGGGAAGTGAGGTCACGCAGTATGGCGGCTTGGAGCCGAAGGGGCTGAGGGACTGGTCTTGCGGGGAATCCGCGTCCATCCTTCACGGGAGCTGCGGCGACGGTGCCGCCCGTCTCGCTAGTGTCGAGCGGCGAGACCAAAGCCGCGATGGCATCAGGAACAGCACGGCTGTGACGCGGCAGAGCGCGAGCCGGCAGAGCAACAGAACCGGGTCGCGGACGAACCGAGCTGCCGCCATGGAGCTGAGGGTTGGGAACAGGTACCGGCTGGGCCGGAAGATCGGGAGCGGCTCCTTCGGGGACATCTACCTGGGTAAGGAGGGTGGCTCGCTGGGGACGTTCCTGGCGGGTCTTTGGCTCTGTGGAGAACGTTGGGGGCCGGGCCGGGGTAGGCGCTGCTCGCTGTCGTGCCCCCTCCCACACCGCGGCGAGGTCGAGCTGGGGGCAGCCCCCGGGACCTTATTTCACCCCGGCTGGAGCTCAGGCTGCGCTGCTGTCTAAGAAATGCTCTTTGATATGAAGTGCCTTGCTAGGAGCACGGCAATAGCAATTTAAAATTTCGTTGGCGTCCTGTCCTAATTTGGACATCATGCTAATCGGGAATTCTGACTTATTTAGCTGCCTCTTCCCATTATGACCTTGGGCACCGTTAATCTCATCTGTAAAATGGGGCTTAAGGTATGAATAGCCTTTTTTAAAAAACCAAAAAAACAAGCAAGCAACCACCGGGCCCAGAAAAATGTTTCGGGAAATAAACGTGCATCAGGATTTAGGTATCACTGCAGTGGACTAGGAAAAATTGCTGTCACAGGGATGTTTGTGTCTCCTGCGTGGCCTTAAAAAACAAGTATACAACTATGGATGACTAGGTTGCAGTTAAAAAAACCCAAATCCTTCAAAGAATCGTTATCGTGCAGCTACCCGGTTGCTTGAATTAATGTCTTATTGTGTGTATCTTACTGTGCTACCGGGATTTCTATGCAATTGTAAAATTTACAGGTTGGCATTGTCTTTACTTGTCCATTTACATAGCTCTTTATCATAATACTTGCTGCTTACGAGTATGACAAGCAGTGGTGGGTACAAGTTTTGAAAGCAGGTATTTTTGAAATACTCAATATACTCTACAAACTGTCAAACCATAAAAGATGGGTTAAATCCAGAGAAATATAAATTTTATATCCTACCACACTGAAACTAATAGTCTGCATTCGAAAATAGTGGCAACTTAGAAAAGCAAGTAAAAAAGAAGAGGGGGGGTGGATACCCCCGGAGGGTAAAGACAATGTCACTAGTGGTACGTGGTATGTTTGGCAGTGTACACAGTATGAGAGGTGTTTTTTTCTTCCTAAACAGCAATACTTAATGTTGCAGCGCACAGCTGGCATTGCAAAACAAATTGTTAGCTAAAGCTGCTTGTTTACAGATAATGAAATACTGGGTATGTGTTGTATAAATCATAGGTCTGATGAAAAATCCATGCTATGTGGTTGTCTAGAGGCAGAGGATATGATTCTTTCTCACTGCAATACTTGCATAAAAGATTGAAGGCTATTGCAAGAAAGATAGTGGTTATGCCTGTGCAGAAATTCTGGTTAGCTACCATTGGGATATTGGGTGGAGATTATGACAGCAGTTAAAATGTGAAAAATCCTAAATGATTTGAGGAACTCCTACTTTAGTATTTGACCACTGCTTGGGTAAGTCAGTTGGTATTATAGTATAAATTTAAAGTGCTAGTAAAATAAACATTTTCTTATTCCTTACTTTTATCTTTATGCATATGGCCCACACCCCCCAGTGGTGGGTTTTTTAAAAAACAAGTTTCTACTTGGTTGTTCAGACTGTACAGTAGGATATGAGCACTTTAAAATAACTTCTAAAATTCTTTCAAAGGATTCGCAGATTTTCTTTTTTTAAGTTCATATGTCTTCTGACAGACCTTAGTGAATTTGTAAATTACCTCAATGTAGATTCCCAGCTCGGTTTTATGCTTGGAAAAGGAAGGTATTTTTGCCTGCTTCCAGTCCTGATTTTTTTTTTTTAGCACAGCTACAAGGGTATTGAAGACATTCCAGAGTAAAGGGGAGGGAAAAGTAGGTAAGCAGAAAAAAATTGGAATTGTATATCTCTGTTTTAATTGCTTTGCGTGACTCTCAAAAAGGACATTATGGAACTGGAAAAGGTACAGATAAGTGGAATGGGGAATGATTAGGGGTAATTAAAAATTACTTCTATATAGTGAAATAACAAGAGGTTTTGAACACTGAAAAGAGTTAAGAGAAAGTAAGACGGTGTAGAAGTCTGTGAAATCCTGAACATCATGGAAAAAGTGAGTACAAAATGATTGTTTACTGCTTCTTTCCAAACAAAAACTAGCAGACCTCAAGTTAGGCTTTTAAGAGTGGGGATTGGAACAAACAACAGGTGATGTAATTCACGTGATCCTAAACCATGAGGTAATGCAGAAAAGAGAGAGCCAAATTCTGAAAGTAGAGAGACTCGGTAATATGTCTAAAAAGTGTCACATGTCTGCTAGTTCCTGTTTCCCTGTGGTTTCCAAGTCACTTAGCTGTTGAGAGTATGTGTTTTCTTGACTGTTTCTTTTTAAGAATGTCACTTTTTCCCAACGTACGTTTAAACTTTTAAAGTGAACGGGTAAACCGGTATTTCAGTTACTTGATTCCTGAAACAAGAATTTAATGAGCTTTTTTTAAAGTTTTTCTGAGAGAACAAATTCTTGGTTCTAGGTAATCTGCCTCCCAACCAAATAAAATCATAAGGTGTCAGAATACACCTGGAGTACGGTGATATTTAGGGAAGTTGTATTCTCTGTTTCCAAGGCATAAGAGGAGGTGATCTGAATTCCTGGCATTTCTTAGGTTGGCAGGGATACGTGCCACACCTGTAAACATTCATTCTGAGCACTTCCACCACAAACTGGAAGTGGTAGGACACCCCCTCAGAAGATGCGCTGGTAATTTTTTTTGCAGTGGGACAGCAGAAGTTTTGGGTTTCTGTGATATGGTATCTGATAGTTGTCTCTTAAACTGTTAGTCTGTTGAAGAGGATCTCTAAAACTTCAGAAGAATTTTTAGGTAATCGTGGCTGAAGGTACTTAATAATTATCTGTGGATGTTTGCCATGGAGAAGTAATTTGTCAATGTTGGTTTTGTTTCAGTCTTGACAAAGGAAATATAAAAAAATATTTTGACCAATGTTTAAAACTCTTCTGGTTCTAGGAACTGATATTGCTGCCGGAGAGGAGGTTGCAATTAAGTTGGAATGTGTGAAAACCAAACATCCTCAACTTCACATCGAGAGTAAAATCTACAAAATGATGCAGGGTGGAGGCAAGCAAATTATTTTCCTCCTTTAGAGATTTAACTGGTTTTATGTCTTTGATATATCTGCCACCTGGAAGTATTCAATGGTTAAGATTTCTTTTGACACATAAGGAGAATGTGGGAAAGATGGCAGGGTAGGTGAAGAGCAGTACCTGAACTTTTCTGCAAGCAGTGTAGAATAGCGGTTCCAAATCCACAGTTGCGAAACTTCGTGATCCTCCAAGACTCCAAAACCACTAAGATCCTCCAATGTTGCTCATGGTCCCAGAACATCAAGATGTTAAAACCTTGTGCAATGTGGAAAAAAGTTTGATCCCATCTGGCAGTGCACTGACTGACTTCTGTTTTCATGGGTCAGTGAAAATGGTAACCGTTGTTCTGGAACATTTCACCTGACTTGCTTGTTACAGTAGCACAATTCTAAACTTAGTAAAATCAAGGTAATTTTTGTTATATTTGACCAATTTCGCAGTTTTGTGTGAATAACTTTCCTGAGTTTCTCCATAAAGCAGGGGCTAATTTTAGCTCTCTCAAACTGAACGTGTAATACGTCTCATAAACAATGCTGCTTTGGTAGAGATTCACCAAATGGCAAAAGCAATCGAACTGGAGGAAAGGCAAGAGTATGAAGCAAGGCTGAAAATTAATTGTAAATTGAAATGGAAGAGAAGGCTGTTTTATAGTGATCTTGTAGGCTTTGAAACTAAGAAGTTAATTTCCAAGGCCTTCTTCCATAATATTTGGTGGTTTGTCAGTGTCTTTATTTTCAGACTTGCAATTTGCTCCTTATTGCCATCTTGGAGGCTACTTGAGTATTAATACTTTTTAAATGTTTAAGGTTCAAATCCAGCAAAAACACTTAAGTACTTTCAAGTCATAAGCTAAGCACAAAGACTGGGAGATTTCTGGGGAAGAATAAAAAGGCTATTTTTAGATTTCTGTTACTATAATTTTATATTGATTCTGCTGTGAAATGATCAAACTTTTCATTTTGGAATGGCCATAAAATATTAAGCTTATTAATCCAATTGTTACACTGAATAAACTGTTTCCTTTTTTCTAGTGGGTATTCCCACAATTAAGTGGTGTGGAGCTGAAGGGGACTACAACGTAATGGTGATGGAGCTGCTGGGACCGAGTCTTGAAGATCTCTTCAATTTTTGTTCAAGGAAATTTAGTCTCAAGACAGTCCTGTTACTTGCTGACCAAATGGTAGGAAACTGCTGTGTTGATCTTGGTAGTGCAGTATGTTGAGATACTAAATTTTCTTGAGAGATCATACATTTTATCTCTGTAATTTAGAGGTGAATAGGCTGTATCATTAGAGAAAATACTCAAAATTAGTTTTGTATCTGTAAATACGAGGTGTCACATCAAACAAAGTCTTAATTTGTTTTTTAAAAACTGAACTTGCACTGTTTGCAAACTGAGTGTTGCACTGCTCAAAACCAAATTCCTTCAAGAAATTTTTGGAAACAAATGTAAAATAGGCATAGGGAAAGAGCTGGAGAAAAGGTTTATCTGTTGTCTTCTAAGTTATGTTATCTTTAATGCTCTTACGTTTTAGAGTTAAAAGTTTCTTTACCTCTTCGCTAGTGTTTTTACAAGAAAAAGGTGTATGCCCATTTTTATTTTTTTTTTCTGTATTTAGATTAGTCGAATTGAATATATTCACTCTAAGAACTTCATCCACCGAGACGTGAAGCCAGATAACTTCTTGATGGGCCTGGGGAAGAAAGGCAATCTCGTCTACATAATAGACTTTGGATTAGCAAAGAAGTATCGAGATGCTCGAACTCACCAACATATTCCATATCGGGAAAATAAAAACTTGACGGGAACTGCCCGTTATGCATCCATCAACACTCATCTTGGAATTGGTGAGCTGAGGAAAACAATAAATAGAAACTTTAAAAGTGTCGATGTGCATTATTTTAGCGAAAGTAGATGTTGCTTTATGGAGGTGTAGAACATCTTGTTTCTGGTGCAGCATTCTTGGCCTCCTATCTCTTGATTGGGTGGGATTTGGTCAGTTTGTAATTCTCAGGAATTAGCACATTTTTTTAATAACTACAGGAGTGATAGGTTTTTTCTTGTACTGGATGAGTTTATTGTGGGCTTAGTAAGTCTCAGCTGTTCTCTTGCTTTTCTAAAGGTTTTTGTGACAGTCTTGTTGCAGAGTCTTGTTTTTCCAGTACAAAATGCAACCTAATGAGTCCACTTTTTTATGCTGTTGTAGAGCAATCTCGCAGAGATGACTTGGAGTCCTTGGGCTATGTACTGATGTATTTTAACCTGGGCTCCCTCCCCTGGCAGGGACTGAAAGCAGCAACAAAGAGGCAGAAATACGAACGTATCAGTGAAAAGAAAATGTCTACACCCATTGAGGTTTTGTGTAAAGGATATCCTTGTAAGTTACTCTTTTGTGGCAGTAGGCCTACATGTTCATGTTTAGTGGTATTTCTTTACACTGAATTCTACTAGTCTTTTTTACTTCACTCTTTTTTTTTCCTTCCCCCCTCCCCCCATGATTGAGCACATCCATTATAAAGATACTGTGCATTCAAGACTGGGATTTTTGTGTTCACAGACCATTTCTAGTGTCTAATGTGGCTGGATAACTCTAACAGACAAATAGCTTTTGAGAAATGACCCGCTTCTTCGTATGTGTGGGTACTGTTTCTTGGATGAATTGGATTGTGTGGTCAGATGCACCTCTTACCTATTGTAGTTGTTTAACTTGAGAATTATTGTTCATCTAGTTCATCTAGTTTGGCCTGTTGAAGGTCAGCATCTGTGAGAGGCATAAGAAACCGTCCTATATCCTAGCATCATTCCTCAAAGCTGTTCTGTTTCTCAACTTGGTATTTGCACAACAGTAATAACTAGGCATTTTTGAGGCCTGCAAAATAATACTTAAGTCTGTTTTAAAACTTTTGTTAACATTAGCTACTGTCAGACCATATTGTTGATTTTTTTTTTGAGTTCTGTCTCTCTCTTCTTTCCATGCTCTTGCATTCAGCAGCTAGATACGATAATGAGAACTATAGGTTTTGTTACAGTTATAAGAAAACATACTGTCTTCGATCTGTTTCAAATGTCACTTCATAAGTGCTCCTTTAAATTCATTAACTCTTTTCTTTGCTCAGCTATAGTTATAATACTGTCCTCCCCCCTGCCCCCAACTGTTGGCTAAAGTACTCTAATATTAGGTCTTCTCTGCTTTTGAAAAGTGAGATCTTTGCTTACTCTGTGATACACAAGTAATTTCCTTTTCGGTTTGATTTCACAGATGTGCTGTAGTGTTGCCTTCAGCAGATTTCAAGAATTAGGTCATTATTTTTTTCCTTATGTTTAGGAGATTCCCTGTTTGTTGGGTTTGGAGTGGTTGTGGGTTTTTTGTGATTCAGAATTACAAAAAGGAAATGTGAAGTTGAAGGAAAAAAACAGGCTTTCTTTTATTACAGCTGAATTTGCCACATACTTGAATTTCTGCCGTTCTTTGCGTTTTGATGACAAACCGGACTATTCCTATCTAAGGCAATTATTCAGAAACCTCTTCCACCGACAGGGGTTCTCCTATGACTATGTGTTTGACTGGAACATGCTGAAATTTGTGAGTAGCTGATACAGCTTTCTTAAGCTTTTTTTTTCATAACTTTATTTTTACACTACACTGTCAGTTTTGACTATTGTAACTGATACTGTAAGATAGCCATGCTTTTTTTTTCCTCTTGAGAGCTCTATTGTCTAGAAAAAAAGTTCAGGAAATTAGAAGATGCAGCAGATACAGGAGCTGTGAGATGGGAGCTGAATGACAATTAAGTTGAAGTTACAGGGTTTTAAATGCGTAAGGCTTCTGAGATACTGCCTTCAGGGCAGTTGCCAGGCTAGGTTGTGGAGTTATTATTTTCTCTCACCTTGATATTCAGCATAGGTGTTTTGCAAGTGTTGGAGGGGGTGTCCAGGTGCCATAACAGTATGTAAGCACATTAGCATTTTGAAGACTGTCCTAGCAGTTGTATGAACAAAACTTAATGGCAGTTCTGAAGAAATTTTACCATAATAATTAGTACCCTAGCAAACTTAAATTCACAGGTTGTCCAGTTTTTTATTTTCAGTATTTTCATCTGAATATGTAGTTGTAAGCTCAATAATACCCCAAGTTGTTCACTAGTCTTGACCCGTAGGGTGCGAGCAGAGCGGCTGAAGATGCTGAACGTGAAAGACGAGAACGAGAGGAGAGATTGAGACATACACGAAATCCAGCTGTGCGTGGATTACCTTCCACTGCTTCTGGCAGGCTGAGAGGAACACAAGATGTAGCTCCTTCTACTCCTCTTACCCCAACTTCACATGCTGGTAAGTAAGCAAATACATGAATAGATGCACCTTGTAGACTGCTCTAATTTGCAGTTTGCTCTTGGCCATTGGAAATTCAAAATTAGAATTAGGATACGTGAGTGGAATTTATCTCTGATCAGGTTTTGGTGATTTGTTTTGGTTTTTTCTCCCCCTTGCTTTTCAGTAGATTTAAGGTAAATGTATGCACTGATTACTTACCAATTGTTGCTTAGAGTTCTGTGAATATTCATATGTTTTTTCTCGCAGCCAACACCTCTCCTCGGCCAGTATCTGGTATGGAAAGAGAAAGGAAAGTGAGTATGAGATTGCATCGTGGTGCCCCGGTCAATATCTCGTCATCTGACTTAACAGGCCGACAAGATACCTCTCGCATGTCGACTTCGCAGGTAAAAAAAGATTTCTGTGTAATGGAAAGATGAGGTGGATTTGATAAAGTTAATTTGCCCAAAGAACATACAGCTAACTGATGTGATTTCATACTGTTTTGCAGATGATGTTGACTTGTATAACTGTTTGACATTTTAACTGAATGTTTGTGATGTGGCTGTATACTACTGTAAAAAAAAGATTGTGGTTGGTTTGTTTGTTTGTTTTTTTACCATGGCAGCAATATGCATAAAACACTCAAAGTAATAGAGAGTGATTGGTATACGAGATGATGCAAAATCCTACACATACAACATTTTTACCTACAATTGTGGTGGTTAGCTCCTTTGCTGGGTGAATTTCTTATATTTGTTATCAGTGAGGAAGCAGAGTAAGTTAGAGGCAGCTGGGAGTCATGTTTCCAAATCAACAGAGCAGAGAATGTTGGTGCAGAATAGACAAGAAACAGTTGGTGAAGAACAGAAAAGTACAAAAGTAAAGAAATGTTATAGTGCGGGACTGTAATTCAGAGCAGATAAGAAGCCGCATCCATGGACGATGGATAGGTCACGGAAGGCTCGTTTGAAGAGGATGGCAGGAGGATAAATGATAGTGATTCACAGCCGTTGTCAGCACTGAAATCATCCTCATTGCTCACGGCGACTTAGCAAAGAGATTTTAAGAACGCTTCTTTATAAGACTGATAAATAATGTTTAAATATATTTTTAGCTCTTTATGCTATAGCTGAAACATTTGTTTTTCAGGGTATTCACACAAATTTGTCCTAAGTAGTGTGTGGACTGGCTTTGCACAGCTTACCTTCAGAATGGGGAATCACCTGTACTGTAGGCATACTGCACCATTACTGGGAGAGCAGTCTGTTATGAGGACTGGTGCAGTCACCTAGGGGTTTTGTCTTCACGCCTCAACGCTGTGCTGGAGTTCTAACTGCGTAATTTTTACTGTGGACTCATTTTATTCCTTGTTGATGGAGCATATTGATAAAAATTAACTTGATTCCTTCTGGCTTCATCACTTACTTGGTGAAATTAATTATTTTGGATAGTGTGTGTTCTTACATATAAAATCTTACTGCTAGAGGGAATGCTGTTTTAGATGGAGGCCAGCTGGGTATCTCCAACGAAGAATGAGGGTGAACAAGATTGGAGAAACAATTCTGCAGTAACAAAAGTGAAGTGGGATTTTTTTTTTGTTGGTTTTCAGCTGAATTGTTTCACCGTGTAGCTGTACAAATGTTTGTGCTTGCTCAAAGGATGAACAGTTCAGAAGCAGAAGTGACTGGACGAGAATAGGAGACTGGTGAGGTTTTCAGTGTTGGCTCTGGTGGCCATTTTTGCCAGCTTAAGTTGTTCGCTGAACTACAGTTTTTGCCACCAGAAATTCTCACGTTGAAATATTTTATGGCTGAAGTTTGTAAACGATATGAAGACTAAGACGGCAGAACTGCGCATAGTTATGGGTCTTGTAAATATGCATAAATACCTGACAGAAGGATGTAAAGAAGGTGCAGCCAGATTCTTCTCAGCGATATCTAGTGAGTGGAACAACGGTCAGTGGGCACAAATTTAAATACAAGAAATTCCATTTAGACATAAGAAAAAACTTCTTTACTATGAGGATGGGCAAGGACTGGAACAGGTTGCCCTAAGAGGTAGTGGAGTCTCCCTCTTTTCAGTTAGTCGGAACCCAGTTGGACATTGTCTTGAGTGGTCTGCTCTAGTTGACTGCACTCTGGGTAGTAGGATTGGACTAGATGATCCAGGGGTCCCTTATGACCTCCAGTTGTTCTGTGAGGCTAAGTTCCTCCTGAACATTTACTCAAATGTAAATGTGGTTTCCTGGTAAAGTGTGTATGCCCCGGGTTTGTCTCTGACATTCTGAGCAAATCTCAGATGCTTTGTCTCTGTTACCAGTCAGATAAATAATTAATGTGAGTAACAGAAATATAAGTGCAGCAATGTTACTTGACTATATTAGGACAGAATATCTCTTTAATTTTTTTTTGCTGTGTTACTGACACGTAGGTCAGTGTGCACGTGACACTTTTCTAAGCATTGTAAGGTATGAGTAATCCAGGTGGGTTTGCAGATACATTTTGGTTCTGCCTAACTTGCAAAATAGGAATACTGTGAGGTTTTGTAGAACTGTGGGGTTTTTTGAGTAGTCTTTGAATATCCAGATCTATAATTTGTGGCGTGGGCCAACAGTACAGTCTGGCTTAATGGCATATTTCCATAGCTGCCCTTTTTAATACTCTGCTTCAGGTATGGGATCATTTGGTTGACTTCTTTACAATCCCAATAGTAGCCTAGTTGGGATCTTTCCTGAGTTTGGTAGAATTAGTCATTCATCATCTGTTATCTTCATTTAGTTCTTCTCAAGCAGCGAACCACTGCTGGTCTCCACTCACGGTGACTGAGTAACAGTGTGTAACTGCAGTGTAATAAAAAGGCTTTTCACAGGCCTCTTGCATTTGGAAGGCGAGAGAGGTTTACTTAGACTCTGCCTTACAACACATCCCCTTGGACTTGTTAGAGAAGATCTGCTTTTCATTTTCCCAGTTCTCGCTTATGCTATAGCAGGCAAGATGGCTCAAGTTTTCATAGCTTACGCTCTTACTATCTTCATAAGGTTAAAGTAGCGCTTCCATAATCAAAATTTATCCTTAGATGTTAACCAGGTTACCAATTAAAGCCATGTGTTTCCCATTATCTTCATACCTTGTTCTTAGTCAGGAAAACCTAAAGTATCCAACTCGCATGGTAATGTTATTAAGGAGAATTTTGGTTGGCTAGGTGTAAGAATACAGAAAATCATCCATATCGCTTCTTACCAGGACAACAGTGAAGAATGGCAACTGTTTGTCCATGCCCATTCCAAATGTGTTACTTTCCTTTGTAAGTCTTAAGTAAATATGCTACCACTGCTCCTTTTTCAGGAAATGCTTAGACCGTATTCCTGATAGAAAGCGGCTTTTAAAGTTTGCTATGCAGATCTACAGATGTTCTGTGTAAAGAGCTGCATTTGTTGGAGTTGTTATTGGTAACGTGATAAATTAGTTCTGTTACTTTATTGGGATGCCTTGGTTTGATAAGGCAAGGCTGCATCTGTAATCTCCACCCCTCATCATCTAGAGGAAAGGCTACTGCTTGTTAAACTCTGTGCAATGGAAATGTGCAGAGGTTACTCAAACGAGGTAATGAAAGCTACTTACCCCGTAAGTAGAGCTCTTAAAGATGACTCCACATTTTTATCTTCCTTTTTCCAAAATGAGTTCTGATTGGTTCAGACTGAAAGTGAAAACTAAGTCTGGAAATGTAGATAATACAGATCAAAATTCTCTTACGGAAAATAGGTCTTGTCAGAGAAATTTGACACTCATGGGGAAAAATGGTATTGGTAAGGATAGCAAAATAGATGTCATGTACATTCCCCACCTTTGAGGTATTGTCCACATAGTACTTAAATCATTCTCATTAGAAATACTAACACTTTGTAACACTAAGTAGCGACTGTTTATTGGAGTAATAACTAGCATGTCTATGAAAAAGTTCACAAAACTTAAGTGTTTCTAATGAAAGTATGTAAATTCTATGGCACACGTTACTCAGTACTTTTCTTGAATATATAGAAGCGAATGCAACAGATAAAAGCTTGCAAGTTTGTGACATGTTTGACAATGATAAACATTAGTGAGAGTTGAGCAGCTGGGCAAAACCTATTCAAATAAAATATGTATTACTACAGTACTCCACAACCTGATTAGGATGAAGGAGTGGAGCCCATAGTCTTATACGAGGGAACTCTATCTGTGGTGAAGAATGACTGAGAGGTTAGTGTGATGTCATAATGAAAGGGCGTAATTTAATCCTTGATTCTATGTATGATACAGTAATGAACAGGAATGGAGAGGTTATTTCATGTCATTAATGAGACAGATGGTGGAATATTGTGCTTGGTTCAGTTCTCAGTATGTTAAATTGTTGGAAGACTGTAAGTAACACAGAGAAGATCCATAAAAACTGAGCTTGGGAAAACAGATTGTACAATGCAAAAGTTACAAATCGGCATCTTTCAGTTTATCTGAAAGGTAAGAGATCATTTTGAGTTAGTTGGTGTGGTGCTTTAGAGACAATTATTTTAACAAAACTGACATTTATGCAGAAAACATGAACTTACTGCCTAAAATTAAAACCACTCATGTTTAAAAAATAGCAAAACAGAGGTCTGAGTGAAGGCAGTTAGCCACTGAAACAACTTCAAAAAGAAGTTGATCATCTGTCCCCTTTGCGTCAAAACTGGTTTAATTTCTAGGTGATGTAATCAGGCCTAAAGCAGGCCTAAATTACAGGTCTCTGTGCAGTGAAGAGTTGTGACTTGTGCTGGACAGAAAATCATACCAGCTGTTAAAAGATCCTTCTGATTTTAAGCTCTATGAGTGAATTGTTCATTACGTCTCTTTTACGTAGCAGTCTTTAAACATTAAGAAGCACAGTAAAGGAGGTAGTAAAGGAGGTCATGAGTATTCCAGTAAACACTATTTTGTATCAGTTCTGTCAGTCCACAGACTGCATCCCCTATGCAGTGATCATCTCAAGAGTCTTGTTGTGGGTGAGTAGCCTTCATTGCCTTCACAGAAGGTTCGATCTGACTGCTCATGGTATGCAGTAAGTTTAGTTTTTTTCCCAAACGTAGCATATTCAGCACACAAGAGTAAAAGCTGGGCGTAATTCCCACCAGTAACAGAGGCATTCTCTCCATAGTTGGAAGAAAAGATTGGAATGCTGCACGAAGAAATATTTGATTAAGTCTCTTTGAAAGGAGAAGTTTTTAGAAGACTGTAGTCAACACTGGCATTAAACAACTTGAGTGTCGTGCTGCTTTCCTGGGGAAAAAGCAACAGAGTTCCAGTGCCCCTGCATTTTCCATCTCCTCAAGAGCAAATCTTTATCCACATATCCATCTTAATAGGCATTGTACTCTGCATTGTTCTTCTGCCCCTGTCAGCGTTCTTTGAGGAATAATGATTTGTTCCTTTTACATGTCCCTTAATATGATAGAAATGTCTTATGGAAGTCTGAAATCAGAGCTCTTCAAAAAATAAATCTGCTACTGTAAGTTTAGGTTGGATATTTGTTAGACATCTTTACGTATTGGGGCAGTGGAACTGTTACAAATTGCTGTCTTTTCCCCTACCTCAGAATAGCATTCCTTTCGAACACCATGGCAAGTAGCTGCTCGTCTCCTTTCGTTGGAAGGCAGCACTGGGTGAGTGCTTCTCATTAGACACCAAAACTTTGGATGGGGTGGGGAAAAAAAAAATCTTCGGAAGCATCCAACTTTGCTTCTTCTCGCGTTATCTCATAGTTGTACCTGTGCCTTCTGGTCAGATGCTTGATGGAGCGCTGTTTTTTCTCAAAAGTAAATGTCCTTCCAAAAGTTGAATAATTGCTGCTGTTCCATTGGACTCTTAAGCAGAATTGACAAAAATAGTGACTTTAAAAGTCTCTAAAATCATTCAAGCATCAACAATAAAATAACCAATTCTAAATTTTAGCTGTTGGAGAAGTACATGTCTTTTGAGGGATGTTCATGCAGCAGTGTGTCATCCAGTTAAAACCAGATCTGCTTCAGGATTGTAAAACCAAAATACTTGTATGAAGACTCAATTGACTGTATTACTCAAATGAGGCTCTGTCTTGTCAGGAATGGAATGTTCTACTACAGCCGTATGCATTTTTCATTGTTTTATATTCTTCTCCATTCCTTATGAGATGTTATTTTAAAATAATACTTGGATCTATTCAGATCTATATTTTAAAAATGTTCACATACAAATTAGAATAGTTTGAACTTGAGCATCGTGGAGGTAGGCAGACTTGGATTTGGATATTTAGAACTCCTTTCCACTATTCAGTGTAGTAGAAGTTTCTGCCTTTCTGTGTGCAGCTTTTGGCTTTTTAGTCTGTTCTGCTTTTGGCAATAGCGGATTTCATCAGGGAAATAACAAGTTTCAGTTGGAATCTGAACCTTGATGGCTGAAGGATGCTTTCCTAAGTATTTTGGGAGCTTCTTTGCTTTGCTTCTTATTAAAAAAGGCTGTGAGATTTTTGTTCCTTAATAAATTTCTGTTGTATAACTCCATCTGCTGCCTCACTTTCTCTGTAAAGCCTAAGCTTGCACTAATTCTGTATCTCTAGTTGATGAAGAATCCTGCTATTCCTCTTCCATTTTCTCCTGCATTTGTGTGCTTGGCTGACTGTGCACAAGCTGCTTTGTAGATAGTTTGTAACATTAAAAAGATCCAAATGTAAATGGCAGCTTAACGCTTTAAAGTCCAATTATCAGAACTTAGTAAGAAAAAAAAGAAAAAAGAAAATCAGGCAAACCTAAAGCTTTGCATTGGAAAACTTCTGTGCAGGAGACATGCAGATTCTGGTCTGCTCATGGTTGTGTCTGCATTAGTTGGCCTTTACTGTATGCCTTACTATTTGTAGCTGCTTACAACTGCAGTTAATACTGAATACTGATTCAGCTACTTAGACATTTCTTGCTTCTTCAGTTGCAGTGATGTGTGGCTGTTTTTCACTTTCACAGTGAAAGTGTTACTGAAATAATGTTACACTGCCACTGAAATAGGTCAAGCTGTGGAAATCAATGAAGTGTCTTTGAACACAAGGTCCCATGAAAAATGAGAAGCCATTGAAAGTAATTAAATTTTCTTTTACCCTCTTATCTTGATCCCCCCCCCCAACTTAATTATTCATTGAGTGAGTCTATTTCTACGCATTGGTAGTTTTTTCATCTGGTTTGTTCTTTCTTCTGTGCATGTTTATGCTCTGTTTACTTTTCTTCAAAACATCCCCTCTGGCTGGAAAGGTGACTTTTCCATGTTAACTTCTATTAAAGGAGGAAAATACAGGGAACTCCATGTAGCTACAGGTGGGTGTGAAACATTGCATAGCTCATTGGATTTTAAATTCACACACTTTTGGCAATGAATTATTTAAAAGTGCATTGAGAGCCACTTGTATGTTAACTGGAAAGATATGTGCTGATGTTGTCTTGTTTTTTGGCTTTGGTAGATTCCTGCTCGGGTAACTACCAGTGTTCTTCAGTCCGCTGTGCACCGATGAAACTTATTTTGCCGCGGAGGGCAGATAATGCATGGCTGATCTCCTATGTTACCAATGGCTTTACTAGCAAAAATACCCTAAACTAGAGTGGAGACATTACAATTGGAGTTCTCCATGTGACCTAAAAGGCACTTGGAGGAACGTGGACAGACTCCAGCAGCTGCCATTACAGGATGCTTTTGCCAGAAACCAAATGACCTTAAGAGAACCCTGTGGTAACAGGGCTGGAAAAGAAAGCTGGTTTACAGAGTTGACCGCCTGTTATCGGATGGCCATTTCAGTTTTCCCTCTACAGGCGGCAGACTTTACCCCCTTTTTATTATTCTACTGTAACTATAAATCTTTTACTTGGTTTAAGAAAGTTTTTTGTATCATTTTGCTAAAATTATTGGCTTAATTCTCTATAAAGAACTCTTGCTTTTGTCTGATTTAAAAGTGTAGAATATAAACAAACCTAGACTAAAGACAATGACTTGAAATTTCTTGTTTAAAAAAATCAGTCTGGCAGGGAACATGTAAATGAATCAAAACCATCTGATTTTATTTAAACTGTTTACTTACTTGTATGGTCCCATTCTGACTGCAAGGGTTTTCTCATGAAATTTTTAAAACTGTTAGAATTTTACTTTGCTGTTTGCTGTCTTCATTCACACTTGACGTTTAACTTTCCATGTAACACAAAGGAAATTTCAATATTCATTCTTCTTCATATAAAAGGAGAACTAAATACCCTGCAGGAGAGTCTAAGTATAGTAGAGATGGTGATAACGGATTTCATTGTTGTAAAAAATATGAAGGACAAAGTGAAAGACTGGCATTTGAGGGATTTAGAATTTGACAGCTTGTCTTATCTCTCTGCTTAGTTTAGGTAAATGGATAACTTCAAACATTTGTTTTATTGATAAAATTTTATTTCCAGCACTCTGAGGCTGGTTAGCTTGGAGAAGGTATTGCAAGTGGAAAATACATGTTGCTACTGAGTCTTCAGTGAATTTGCACGTTTCATTCAGCATCTACATGTTTTTAAATAAATAAATAAATAAACAGATTCAGGCCTTCTGTTTCATGCCAAGACTCAAAAAAACCCAAACCAACCAATCTATTTTTGCTGTGAAATCCTGAGAATTTTACAAATCAGGTGCATACCATATATAATTCTTAACTGTATTCAACCTGAGTATGCTATTAGCTAGGAAGTAATAACTCGGCATACTTAGGCTGTCCAAAAAAATGTTGCAAATGTTGTTAGCACCTGTTGGTTATGGAATACGGGAGATTCTTCATACTGTTTGTTACTGTAAATGGTCTAATAGAACCAAAGTAGGTATTCTGTCCTCACAGTACTTGCAACAGTATCAGAAGTACTGTTTATACTAGTATGGCTGCAGCAATGGGAAGTTCTACGTGGGAAGTGAAAATATACGCAGAGATTTTGTTTGAACAGTTAGGTATTTTGAGAAATTCTTCCCTGCTTGAAAATAAATTTTTTTAAAGGTCTGTTGGTCTTCAAAGTTTTACAAAGAGTAATTTTTATTATTTTGGTGTTTACAGATTCTTTTTTGCCCTTCCCAAAAGTCCACATATAAGTATTAGTCACTTTTCTTTGGATGTGTTCAGAACATTAGCTACTTGCTAATGTGTACTCTGGGTCTGACTGGGGAAACCTGTTTGGGGAGAGTCTAATGGAAAAGCTTAAGAGTTTGATCCGTAGATAAGTTTGCGTAAGACATTTCCTCGGTTACTATAGACTTCAGTATTTTAGGCATGTGCACTACCATTTGAACAGTTTCACACTTCACTGTGCTTTCCTTGTAAATATCTGTGGTTAATAATGTACTGTCAGAGGGACTTAAAAGGCAGCCTCTTTATTCTCTCTGTATCTGGAACATAAGATTGCTGTACCATACTTAAAAGTTGACTGCAGACTTCTAGAATTGTACTCACTTGTGGGCACTTTTTCTCCTTCATAATAGCTAAATTCCATCATGCAGAAAATAGTTAGACTGTCTATATAAACCTGTGTATTGGAAACCAGTATCTCGGAGCACTTCATTTGTATTACCACTGTATTTGTGTACTTTAACAAGTGTGTAAATACATTCATAATAACTTCTATTCTTCTTTGGTGTAACTTACTTACAATGATGCCTTACTCTGTACTTGGTGTAACTTATTTCCTTTTTTTTTTTTTAAGGGGTTTCCGTACCTAAAAAGAACATAGACAGTTCCAAACATTTGAAGACCTTGTGGTATTAAAAGTCTCACTGAAGGATTTTGGTAGTCATGGTCAGAATGCAGCACTTAGGGTAAGCAGGAAGAAAGAGGGTGAATGGCACCTTCAGGAATTCTCTGTGTTTCTGACTAGCAGGCCTTTAAAAGTTGGAAGAATATTTTATCTTCACAGTTTTCATTTAGACCTGGCTGTGTGCTTTTATGTAGAAAATACCACCTGTACTGCTGATGATTACAGAGTCCCTTAGCTCTTTGTGGTACAAGTATCTTGAAAACAATTGAAAATAATTCCTACACTTCGAGAGATACTAAGTAAAAGCATGTAAGGCGTCCATATATATTCCATGTTAACTTCGTGAAAGTACTCAAAATCTCCCTTGGAGGAAGGTGTGTAGAACTTGGAGGCATGCCATCCTTCATTTTCCAGTGAGGAAAAATAACGAGCACAAGTATTTGTTGTCTTTGTTTCCCCGCATTCCAGACGTCATGAGTCTGCAGCTCCTCCATAAAAATCTGTCAACGGCAACACTTTAAGAAATTGAGTTTTTCACCAAGAAATGTATACAATTAATTTATCGATTTGTAAGTAGATCACTGGCTAGAGTGTACATGTTCATTTCAAGATTTTTTTTCTCTTTGTAAAAGAATGAAATAACAAGGTATTTGCTCTTTAATTTTTGCTTTACAAAAGCAGCACTTCATATGTACAAAATACTAAGTGAAAACAAACAGCGCTGCTGTCTTTTTAATAGTGCTGAGCCATCTGGTCAGAAATCTAGATCTAATCCAGTTGTGAGGAAGTGTAATCCACCATGAACTTAATCCTACAGCCGGGAGCTTCTAAAGTTCACTGGATGAGACAGGTTAATAATAAAAAGGTTTTGCCATTAAAGAATGCAGTACTTAATTATGAAAAATGGTACATTTCCCTCTGGTTCATTCAGGGGACAATTGTTGGCACATGTGTTTAGATTTAAGTGATTGTATGAACCTGAATTATATGGACTATTTGCATTGTTCAATAGTTTTGTACCAGGAGACCAGGAGAGTGCTCAGCGGTCTGATCTTCAGTAGGAATCTGTTTCATGGCAAAATCCTACTAACTTTAACAGCAAATATTTGCACAGGAGTAACACCTTTTCTCAGACATTGGTGGCTTTCTCCTGCTTAATTTTATGCTTTGGTTCTTTTGACAAAACCGTTGTATGCTTCAGGCAGAGACAACAGAAAACTAGATTAAATCTGTATGTATACAATCTACAAAAAATGCAGTCTACACAAAATCATTTTTTTTTTTTAGGATACTGTTCTTTGTTAATCTCATCTTGGGAAAATTCTTTACTCAAAACATATAGATAAGATCTAGGTCTGAGAAATAGAAGCATAGCAGACAAGTAGGAATGTGGGAAAAAAGGGAAATTGTGTGTTATCCTAAAGCATTAAGCCCTGGTCTACTGTGTCTTTGCTGTGACCAATCCAGGATATTTTGGATGGGGTGGGATGTGGAACAAAACAGGAATTCATTTGGTACATTATGCACTAGGAAGAAAATGTCTAGTTCTGATCTCATAACCAGACAAAACATTTAGTTTAATTACAGTCCTCAGCTTCGTTCAGAGCTGCAAGTGTTAGAGGCACAAAGGCGATGCTGGGCTTTTGGTATTTCCCATAATCCTTAAGGAAAGGATAAGCCAGCAATTCAGAGTATTTTGAGGTCATGCACAGGCTTTTTTCTAAGAAGACCCCAAACAGCAAATGTTTCTCTGCTCTCACAGCTAATAAATTGTACTTTAAGTTTGTCTGACAACGTCAACCACTTGATCTTACGCCACATTTTTCAGCAAGATTGAAAAGTGTTTTGCTATTTAAGAATTTTAAATACTAAAATCTACATATGCTGCTTCATTGGAGTTTTCCAGTGAAAGGCTTTAAACTGCTGAAACAGCAGTAGATGAAGAGTCAGAATAGCAAGAACTATCCTAGTTTCTTACTGGTCTGAAGCATTCATCTAGGGATAGTGAGGAAAGCTGCCAGCTTGAATGTTACCGAGATGATGAAGCAGGTATTGGAGGTCAAAGAACAAACAGCTTTTAACTAGAGGTAAGTAGCATTTTACTCTGTCTGCAGCTAACTTCCCATACTTTCTCAGACAAATGAAGGACTGCTGATCTCGCAGACTGTGTCACTAGCACACAGATACTTTTCACGAGTCCTGACTTTTGCAGTAGATGCGTCTTTTTCCGACTGGCACGATGAGCTCTATTCCAGAACTGTTGAGAAGGCTGCTAAACTAATATATTCCAGAGCTGTTGTTTCTCATATGCAGTGCCTTTGCTATTGTCAGAGTTGTTTACTCTTAGCTATTGGTGGGTCACCTTCTTTCAACAGGTCCAAGCAGCAGGGAACAACAGCTGTGCAACTCATATCATGCCTGCTTTCCTCCACAGAAAATGGCCTGACTCCTTTCTTTCAGACTCAAATGTACCAGAGGCAAAGATAAACTCTTTGGTTTTCTGTCACAAGGATGTGCTGACTGCATGCGAATAAATTCTGTCATTTCAAGTCCACCCGCTAACATTCATTCCTGTAGCAGCATAAAGCTTGATCTGGCCAGCGGGGTAACAAAGCATTTGATTACAGCTTAAGTCTTACCAATCTAACTAAACTAGGAAAAAAAGTTAATCATATGTTTATTCAAACATGGGGGTTTATGTAAATCAGACCTTTACAGAGAAACTTTCAAAGTTGACCTTGGAGGGATTTCTCCAAAATTTCTCAGCAGAGATACTTAAGCACAAGTAGATGTGAGCCTCGTAGATAGCTTATAGATGGCAAAATGTAGCTTGTTACATCGAAGAGACTGTAATTTTGATTCACTTGGGTGTAGCCTTGAGATCGTACTTTGAGGAGCCAGTCTTGGCTTAGGGTAGCATAGCATTCAAAAAACCCCACCATAAATATATTCTTAAAATATGTTTTCCTACAAACTTTCAAGTTCTAAAGAGCATCGCTTGACGATAAAGACAGCTTGCTGGTAGGTCAGTATGCAAAATATTTAGGGCTTTATAAGTCATATATATATGTTTATAACTTTGTAAGTTCATAAAATTTCACCTGCAAACAAAACTTGGAGCACTCTTCAGAGGACAAGAATGGTAATTTCTACATGGAGCACCACAAAATTAGTAGCCGTTATTTTAAATGAGTTGATGCTTTAAAATAGTCCTCATTTACAGCAGGAGCCAATTTCCATTTTGGAACTGGCCAACCTATGAGTCATGACAAAAGCAGTCCCCTTGCCCACATTAAATTCAGGCTGTGTGTAAGCTCAGTGACACCTGTTTTCTTCTCAGTAAGCACTCTGCTTCTGTGTAACTGTTTGAGCATGTGCAAATGAAGCCAAATTTACAAATCTGGGCATTAAAAGTTGTTTTTTCTAAGCTTATTTTCTCACACCTACAGTTTTTGACAGCCAAATACATATTTATTCACTACATTTGCAATGGTTTACTAGAAAAGCATAAAAAATCGAAGTACGCATCACATTAAAGTGCATTAACAAGAAACAAAAAGTAATCTCACTTGCACAAAACTGAAGTGTACTCCCATAATCCTAAAGACGAGTGTGGCAGAGACACACAGACACAAGTCAGTACTTACTACTGTAATATATAAGACTTTGCATTCCCCCCAAAGCCCTCTGTTTATGATTGCCTACCAAACTGCAGCTTTACTTTGGGACATAACAAAGGTGCATACATGAGTGTATTTTGGATTTTCATGTTGAAGTTTGCTTGGCTAGGATAATAATTTCTTTTTAGAGAATGACTTTACACTGTCTAACAGACATGTTTGTTTGGATGGGATTTAGTATTAACAAGCACAAGATCTGTCCAGTCCTTCACACCATACCTCATACTATCTCAAGTCTCGTCTTTAGGGAACTAGCTGCTTTAGCAGCAAGGACTGCTGAAGAGTTGCTGTAATGTATTTAAGGACTGGAGAACAATAAAATCTAGAGACTGTGATTTTAAACAGCTGCATCACTTCAAGGTTTTCAGTTGTGCTGAGAATTTCTAGGCTCCAAATAGCTACAAGATATTTTATTCAGTAATTTTAAAATACCAAAATTATTTGTATAGGAGGAGGAAGAAAACAGTTTTAACTGCATTGCTCATTGTCTAGTAAACAGGCAAACTGTCTCTGTTCTACTCTACTGGGTATTTTGCATGTTTGATTTATATAGATTGAGACATACGTATATATATGCACACAGATATACACCTCTTTATATATGCTGTGTGTTGGAGGCATTTATACGCACACTTCTCCTTGCATTGGGAAATTAAGGGCCTAAAATCCATGACACGATCAAATGTACAATATTGTAACCATAAATCCTGTAGTACACAATTTATAGAATGTACAAAGACCTAAAAGGCTTTAAAAATTACACTGACCTGTACATTGTAAGACCGTTCACAGAAGTAATCTATGGAAAGTATCTTTCAGCTGTTTCATAGTGGTATACTTGGATTTTTTGCACTTTTGTTTTTTGTTTCCCTTACAGACTTCTTAAATAGATTCACACACTATGTGTCTAAAGAAATTGCATTTGTTCTAATAGTGTATGATGTAAGAGCGAATCATAGTGTCATCTTTGGGATGCTTAGCAATTCACTTGTGCAATTACCTGCTTTCCTTTCCCCTTCCCTTTTTGCAAATCACAAAATTTTAACCAGGTGAGGTTTGAAGAAGGGTTCATCCAGGTGGATGTTGCGTGGAACTGTTTGCTTGTGGCAATTAGTGTCTCTTCAGCAATGCTTTGTAACTCTGACCACATGCTTCCTCAAAATATATGAAAGAGTACATATCACAAACTGCTCTTAAGGGGATCTCGGTGGTGTTGAGATTAAAGAAACACTGTACCAAAATACCTGAAGGGCTTTAAAAACAATGCTTTGTGAATTTATAAGAAGCAGAGTTAAATTAATAAGGAGCCAGGCTAGTCTTGCCAAGAGAAAAGGTTCCAATACAACTTTCTCCTTCTATATGTAACAGTTCCTAGCTGGTGTTCTAAGAAAATGCTGGAAACCTAAGGACTAGCTGCTTGAATGTTTGGGGGTTTTTTAGTATCTTAGGGTAGAAAGGAGGGAGGTCTATAAAACAGGAGTTCAATGTAAAGGCCCTTGTAGCCATGTCAGTAAGAACAGTTGGGTACATGTTTCAGCACAGCCTACCATACTGGCCCGCAGTTGTCCAGGCTGGGGGTCCAGCATGCACAAAGCTTTCCTTCCCATCAGTATAGTTAATCTCTTTCCAAGGAAAAAAGGCAGCTGAATAGAAAGAGGACTAGAAAGCTAGCACACATCTGGATGTCACCCCTGAATGGGATAGACTGGAAGCAGGGAACTTAAGTGGCTCCAGAACTTGGAAGTGCTCTCAAGGTTGCCAGTTTTGACGTTGCTAAGAGATCTGCTTTAGGAGTTTCTCATCTGTGTCGGTGCTTCTTGTAAACAATGAGAACGGTAAGAGATTTTATAACCTGTGTGAAATTGCTTAGCAAATTAAATGCCAATCCTTATTTCTCAGTTGATGAGAGAGTCCTGTCATTTGACCTCTTTCATGCAGTAAGCATCTCCTGCTCTTGTGAATACTGCAGTCCACTGATAGGTCTGTGCTGAAAATAGCACAAGAGCACTGGCAGTCCTGCTCAGAGTAGTTCATCTCTGAGTCAAGGAAAGTAACTTGTATAGGCCAACGAGGCGCTTTCTGTGAATGCCAGATTTACTCCAGAAATTATTTGTGGTGTCTTATTGAAATGTGTTTCCCTTGTCTTAGCAATTTCCTCTTCTGCCCCAATCACATAAAATTATAACACTTCTTGTTTCCAGCCTAACCTAAAGGTATTACATATGGAAAATGAAACATAGTCTGGAAAGTCAGTATAAGCCCAAATTTTCAAGATGTTAGTCTAGACAATTTGCTGAATGTACGGAAACTTAATACCGTGCCAAAACCTGAGGTCAAAAGAATAACCATTTCATTCTGTGATAACAGTATAGCATTATCTAGCAAAGAAATCTGGTGATCAAAACCCACAAAGACAAAAATGGCTATTTGAGAATATGAATTCAGCTTTGGGAAGGTTTCTAGTTTTTTGCTTTTTGAAACAGAACTTCAATCTGAAAACTGTATCAGGCCTTCACGTATCATCTGAAGCAGCCTCCAGGGATATCATAAACCGATATGTGGATTCCATTTTCCTCTTGCCCTTTCATATGGTGGTCTTCTCAAGCTAGCAGTGTTGCGATCCAAGTACTGGTTTAGTCTTTAGCAAACTGGAGCTAAGTTCAGTGATTACATTCTTGTAACTCGGACATACCAGTGCAATTCCTGCCACTAAATTAATAAAAGGTTTTAAACTAACACACTATATGTGATATAAAGAGAAACAGTTTATTCAATGCAGCATCCATTTCTTTTAAAAAAATCACTTCAAAAAAACATCGTGATCCTAACTTTCCAAATGTCTGTGCAAGGTTGTCCTAACAATGCAAAACCATTTTGAAGAAACTACCAGAATGAAAGCTGGTATCTGAGATAGTTCTGTTAGGGAACGGTTCACAGTTTTGGCACTTTGTTGGATTTACTGTATGTTTCTGTTAAAATGGTAAAGTATGAAACAACTAATGATGTTATTTTTAGAAGGGACACGGCATCTTAAGGGATTAGGGTCTTTCAGTTTTTAGTTACGAAGCGGTACAATTTTGGCACCTGAAAGCCAATATGTCTTTGCTGCCAATATTCCTTTGCTACCAACAAGAAAAGGGAATCTGTTACAATTGGTCTGTTTTGAAGATTGTTACTGCAGTCACAAACCCTAGAGAGCTTTTTATAAACATACCTGAAAGGTGGGTTGCAGTAGCAAGATTTTGTATGAAAGATTACATTTCTTAAATGTGTTTGGGTGGAAAAAAAAACAAAGCATAGAATGCCCTTCATTTTACTTTCCTTTTCTATTCTGTGTCCTCAGAGTGAATCTTTTCCCTTTCCATGTTTCTTCAAATGTGCTGTTGCTGCGTTGATTGATCTGTTTCTGTTTCCTCTCCTTCCCGCATTCCAATGTCAGAGAAGATTTAAAGACTGGCCAGAGACTCCCCATTCTGTTTGTGCAATGAGTAGCAGAACAGAGCTGACCACATTTTTGATTGGTCCTTATGTATTGCTATCATAAATATGATCAACAGATCTATCACGTTTCCTCAGCCAGCAAGAATGACACCTTGAATTTCCATAGATTAAGCAAAAGGATAGGTAAGTGGGGTAAATGACAGAAAAAAATCCAAACCAAAACACCATGTTAGGACCTTCCTGTGTTGCTAACATATGTCATCTGGAAACTTACATTGTTTCTTATATATACAAAATGGACACTTTCATAAGACTCTACTAAAACCTAATATATGTCTTCTTCATGTTACTTGTAATATTCTTCAGTGCTGCAGGGAAACTGTCCTGAAAACCATGTATGTAGGCTAACTTTGTTTACGGTCTGTCAGGATCAATTCTGCTAATTTTTTCTTTTCATACTGCCTTGGAATACCGCTTGTGATCTACTAAGGACAGTATCTGTAATGTGCCTTTCCATGTACAATATTTCCACATGATAATTACAAGGATCACAGGTTTAGACAAAACTTAGAAATACATTTACATAAATCAAGGAAACTGATATTATCAAAATTAAATTAGGGCTGAGCCAATCAATCTAAAAGTCTAAAAAAGTAAGAAATTTCAAAAACCTAATGGAGAACTTTTAAGTTCCTGAGATTCTTCTCCATCTCAAACTCTTTCCCCTTCAACAAAGAACACAGAAAGGGAAATTATAGTTAGCCACACAACACAGTGATTTCACCAATATTGTCTGAAAATTCCACTTTTCTTAAAATATATTCTTCCTGTATCTCTTCAAAGTGAGTAGTTTCTCGTGATGCTTAGCAAGACTCGTGTTTATAAAAGCTTTTTAGTTTACATAAAAAGCATAACCACAATACTCCACCTTTTACTGATAAAGCTAATTTTCCGATAAAAGGTTGCCTAGCTGATCAGCTTCCAGAGAGACCAAATGAGCTGACCGGCCTCCAAGTAATAAAGCAGATGGCCCAGCCCTAAAACTGGTTCTATTTCTAAAATAAATAGTGTTGAAAATCTTTCTTTTCTAAACACTTTGTTGGTTTGCTGTCATGCTCACACACACGTTTCTGGGTTAGTTACAACTTCACCATTTTTTTCAGGCTCATCTTTCAGAAACTGCTCCACTTCAATAGAGTCCACCTTGGCATCTTCAGGAGTTTTGTCTTCAGATTTGTTCAATTCCTCTCTTTCTGCTGCTTCTTCTTTTGTATGTGGTTCTTCTGATTTTTTCTTAATGCAGAAGAAATTTCCCAAGGCCAAAACAAGTGCAGAGGTGGTAACTTCAATTCCAGCAATAATAAAAACAAACATGTACCTCCCTGTTGCATCCAACAGTTTTCCTGAAAAACACAACGTTCCAGGTTATTAACAGACGTTATCTTGCAATTATTTTTTTCTGCTTTTCCTAAACATTTAAATGACTTCTGTCTAGAAATACCGTGACTATCTAAGCAAGATTTTTGTAATAGCATTTTAACAAGTTTGTAACAAAATATTTCTCAATTATTTCAATTCAGTTTAACATTACTGACATTGTCACATCATGAAACACATACTCCCATACACACACAGGGGATTGTCATGCAATTCAGCTGGAATAAAACCAATCTAGCCTTCCTATGCAAGAGATGAGACAACTGCCATGTATTTCAGATCAAAATGTGTGTATCCGTGGGCACCATCAGCTTCCTCTCGCTCCCAATCTCTCTCTCTTTCCTACACGGGCAGTGCACTGTCTGGTTGAAATGCAAATCTTATTTAATAGTCTGGAGTAACTGACTGATTTTGATGCTTTAGTCAAGTTAAATTTTCACAGGACTTGGTGGAGTTGAAAGAACAGGAGGGAAGATGTTACGGAAGTGCTTCTCCAAACATGAAGATCAGAGAAAGCAGCGCATAGTACTGGTTGTTTTTTTTTCTCCATGAGGGGCTCTGTAAATATACTTGATGCTTTTTAGTGCCTCATATGCACAGTAAATATTTTATGGCAGTGAACTGGTGTAGAGGTTGATCAGAGTGCTAACTGATTGTTGATTGATAGAGCAGCCCCACTGACCATTACACTCAGGTGTTAATTGTTTTGTAATAATAAGGTTAACTATTTAACAAGACTAAGGACCTTAAAAGGCAGGGCTGGGGGCACTAGGGTACCTCAGTGCCTGAGCACCAGAGGAGAGAGCAGGACGTACTCTGTGTGGTGGACGGTGCAAACTGCTAAACCTGCAACACCAGTCAAGGACATCAAGTGCTGGGAAGGGAGGCCGGCTCTGCGCTCTCTGCACACCCAGCACTCCGGGGCAGCTTGCCGCCAGATTGAGGTTACATCGCCTAGCCTCGCCTGGATCCCCGACACATCGCCTAGCCTCACCTGGATCCCCAACAACTGGTAGGTTTTGGGTAGTGTTCTTTTTCTTTTTTCTGTTCAGAGTCTGTAAAATTTATGTTCTTTGTAATTAATTTGCAATTTTGAGTTCAAATTAATGACTGAATATTTTGTAATGTCCCCTTATTCTTGGGGTGTGGGACCGTGACAGCAGTCTGTCTTCCTTAAAACAGTCCACTTTTACAGTCCTCCTTGTAAGACTATTTTTCCCCTCTTCCCGATGTTTTCTTTCCTCCAAATTTACCATGGGTATAGAGAACCTATCCTAGTACTTTCCGAAGGAAATTGACAGGTTTCATGTTCTAAATTGCAGCTCCAAAGAGGAGCTTCAGAAAAGTTATTCACTGTGTGTGTAAAACTCATACAGCATTAGCTGTCTATGAATAAGAGGTCCAGTGTAGGCTTTCGGTGGAGAAAAGGCAGCACCTCCAGATGGCAATTTATCCAATCCTGAAACAGATTCAAGAAGGAAAAGACTGATCCTATCCTGTGTCAGACTATTTCAGGTTTTAACTGCAGAAAAGCATTGAAGCATGTGCAACACTAGCACAATATACACTTCTTGAATGACTCGTCCTTTTTTCCCTTATCATATGATTTGTGTAAATGGATGCAATGCAAATGATTTTGAATTCTGAACTAAAAGGAATACTTACCCGCTGATGGTGGACCAATTAGAACAGCCATAGCTTCTGCAAGGAGCACTAAACCAATAGCACTGGAAAACTTCTGAGTCCCAACAATAGCCATGAGAACTTCAAACTGAAGAGCACCTACCATTCCATAAGAAATGCCAAAGAAAATGCAAAAGACCACCAGGCCTCCATAATCTACAGACATAGAACCCATGAGATCTGTAAAGCCATTGAAAATCATAGCAAAACTGAAGAGATAGACACAGCGTGGTCTAACCCATTTAAGACCAGCTACCATTCCACAAATAGGCCGAGCAAAGATATCAATGAATCCAAGAATAGTCAGAAGAAAAGCTGCTTTGGTGTCTTGATACCCTAAATCCTTGGCATAACTCACAACAAAAACTGGAGGAACAAAGAGGCCAAGCACCATGATTGATGCTGCTAGTGTGTAGATGACAAAACCACCATCTTTAAACACACTGAAATCCAGAAGTTTTTTCTTCACTTTCTTCTCAGCTGGTTCTTTGGTAGCTTCAGACTTTTTGGGTGCCTCCAAAGGTCTCATTAATGCTCCACATACACAGCAATTGAGCAGCATTCCACCCAGTATAAGGAATCCTCCTCTCCAACCGTATTCATGTTGTAGTATCTGCCCCAATGGTGAGAGAGCACAAAGGAACACTGGACTCCCAGCAGCAGATAGCCCATTGGCTAAGGGCCGGCGTTTGTCAAAGTAACGGTTTAACATGATGAGTGAAGGCTGAAAGTTGAGTGCCAGACCCAAACCTGTTACAGAGAGTACATAAAAATTAATACTGCCCTACAATATCACCAAAAAAATCTAATAACAGTTTTTCTGATTCATGACTTAAAAGAGCTTTATTTTAAATGGACAAAATAATTATAAGAGAACAGCTTTTAAAGATTCCGCCTCCATAATATTCTTTTACTCTGTGGTTACACTTCACTGATTACAGCAGTGGTTATTAAACATACCAGAAAATTTTACATTCTTAAAAAAATGAGTGACAGTTTAATTCCACGTTTATCTGCCATCTTTATAAAAGCCCATTTGGATGATCCCGATGATTTTTGTCACATAGAAAACTTCAATTTAAAGCTAAGTCGTTAGCTATCTTATTTTCAACCTACTTACCAGTAATCACACCTGCAGTTAGATAGATCTGAACGATGCTTGTGCAGAAGGAGGCTATCACCATCCCCATTGAGGCAAAAAGGCCACCCACCAGCATGACAGGGCGACAGCCAAAGCGATTGACACATACACTACAGAGTGGACCTAGGCAAGAAGAGCAAGTTACAGTTGCTAAGATAAACCAATTTTTGTAATTGATTTTATGTCAGTTTGCATTTCTTCTTTGGTGGACTTGGCAGTCTTAGGTTTACGGTTGGAGCTGATGATCTTAAAGGTCTTTTCCAACTTACATGATTCTATGATTCTTTTCATACTTTGTCTATACCGTCAGGCCAAAATGGAAGAGTGTTCTTTCCTCTATAATGAAATACTTAAGTGTTTTTTGTCTTCAGAGTGCCACGCAATTTTTCCTTCACAGCATCTTTAGTACCCACTGAGGTACAGAGATTTAATTTTATATGCAAACTGAATGTGCTTAAAATAACTCATGGGTTTATGTGGTTAGTAATATTTCTTCTTTGGAATGCCTGACCTGCATACAAGTAATGATACACAATCCTGGTTCATGCTGTAAATGGCTGTATGATCTACAAACATCATTATATGACACAATACTGTTTCAGAAACAGAGAACTACCTACCTGTCCCATAAAGCATGGCCAACAGAATGGAGGAAATCCATGCAGTGTCACTATATCCAATGCCAAATTCCCGGATGAGTTCTTTAAAGAAGACACTAACTGCCTTAGGAAAGGCATAGGAGAATCCTGTGATGATAAAGCAGCCAAAAAGGACAGCCCAGCCCCAGCCTCCATCAGGGGCTTTAACACCAGATGGACCATCATCAGCTACTACAGCTCCCATGATGAAGCTCAAGAATGTTCCCTGAAAAACAAAAATCAGTTCCAATTATCTAACCAAAAGTCATCTAGCCAAAATGGGCAGAAATTGCACTACAAGTAAAGTTACAAATAAGATATGGAACATAAATACAAATCTTGAAGATGCAGTGCAATGGTAACTATTCCTCCTACCAACTATTTTGGATTTAGTCCTTACAAAGCTTGCAAAAGATACAGAAAAATGAGATGCACACAGATGAGTTTAAATAAATGTCCCCTCACAGCTCTCTCAAAGTCAAAACTGGATTTCAACCAAATCACTGTTTCATAAAAAAAGTGAAGCCATTACAGCAGTTCAGGGGTGTATTTGACTTTCACAAATATGTAATAACTACTACATTAAAAGGCTGCGGGATTTTTGTTACAAGACCTTGTTTTATGAAGCTCATGGACTATTCACTGAGGAGACCTGCATGCAAAATCCTGGTGCATCACAAGTATTCTGTGCAACTGTGGACAAATCACCCAGGCTTTTTGTTCCCTATTGAGGACAGCAGTACAGCCCTGATGCACCGATATCTTGAAAAGAGACAGATCCCTTTGAGTTTCTGATGAGCTATCAGTTTTCACGCATCGAGTAAGTACCTAAGCTAAACTGCAGTGAAAATCTGCATGGGCAGTTTTTGTGGATGATGGGAGTTAGTAACTGCAGCAATGCTCAGTATCAGTATCTGCCTGAAGCAAATACTTTGCATTGCTGATGTTACTATATTATCAGTAAAATCCTTAAAATATTTTATTTGATTAATCTTATCTTTCACATCTTCCATATGCAGCCATAAGCACCTTTGCATCTAAAAAATAAAATCTTTTTTCATGAGAATGTTATGTACTAGACAGTAATGCTGCAAAGTTTTAAAAGAGAGAGATGCAGGGGGAAAAAAAGAGGCTGGAAAGGCAGATAAAGGGTCCCTGTATGTGAAAAGTGCAGGACGTAATGCATCACAGTAATCAGGTTTTTGTAGGGTCTATGTATTACAGAAGTCTTGAAAATGTTAAAGTGAGCTTCAAACAAGTTATACGTTAAATCTTACATGTGCAATATTTGACTGTTTCTTTAAAATTTCTCTGTGGTAGTGCCTCAAAGAGAGCACAAGTGCGGTTACACATCAGAGATGATTTCATCACTAAAGAATACTTCTGCTTTCAGAAGTATAGGTCTGCATAGTGATTATTGTGCGTTGAGAATTACATAGTTCTTACAGCTCCATTTCAGACCCAGGCTATGTAGGACACAACAATCTAGTTGATGCAGGCGAATGAGCACCGAATGTATGTATGGTTGTTAATAGGCCTGTATGAATGCACTTACTATGGCATTCAGACCAGCACTCCCACTTCTTGAAAGAAACAACTTTATATACATGATGCAGAAATAAACCTGGCCATGACTACAGCTGTTCTATTGCCCTGGGCTGTACAAGAAGGACAGTAAGCCTCATACTACTGGCCTCACCTCTTATTTTCTGGAAAACAAATATAAACAGAAGACAACTTGTCTTCTAAGTCCGTAAAACTAGAACCTAAAATGGTTGAACAAGTGAAACGGAATACCTCAATAGAACTAGACATCAAGGTGCCTGGCTATTACAGATAGCCGATTCGCTGATTACCGTACAAGTGCATAAAAATGCGTATCTTGTTCAACTGGGTAGTTTCTGCACCAGGCTTTGGGTCACTAAATGAAAGTCTTAAGGATGCATCTCTGCCAACCCTCCTGACACAGGGATCTGTTCACAGTTCAAAACTCTTCTTCCCAGTAACTTCTGTAGGATGCACAGTATAAAACATTCTCCAAAAAAGGATTACTGTTTTAAAAGCAACAACTAAACAGCACAGAGTAGCTGCACAAAGTGTAATCCTTCCTGATACTGGCAGCTCTATAATATCAGTAACAGGGAAATTGTTGATTCAAATGTCTCTACACAGGTATATAAAGAACAGGAATAAGATGTAAACCTGAAGGAGTCCTGGGGGCAGGAGAAATCGGCACCCCCACTACTTCCAAATTGTCAGAACACTTCCTTTGGAGTGAATGTGTAAAATGTTGGGGGAAGAGTTGTGTAATTTGTATTCTTTTAATCATCTAGTGGCAACAGAAAGTCAGTGATAATACATGAACGTGTTTTGTTGAAAAATAGCGATTGGCACTTTCTCCAGACAGCTTATGCAATGCTGGATAGGAATATTCAGCCCTAGCAAGAAATGGCTCGTGGCATTCAGTTCTGTGCTTCTTCCTGCACACAGGTGGGGACAGTCTCTTTTACTGAGCCTATAGCAAAGATGTTCCAAAGGCAATCTCTGCAGACCTACAAGTGCTGGACCCTGACGGTAATTATATCCAAGCCATCTCAAGTGGCAGGTGACTTTTGAGACGATTCACTGTTAAAAGCTACTTGGCAGCGCACTTGTTCCTTCCAGAAAAGATCTGCCCAAGCTTCCCGGAGTTTCTCCAGGAGAGACAGGAAATTAACAGCGGCCGGCGCGCCGAGCTCGGTGCAAACGCGGCGCAGAGGAAGGCCCGGCTTTCCCCCCCANCCGCTCGCCGCGACCCCGCGTGACCTCGCCACTGTGACGTGCGGCGCCGCGGCCCACCCCAGAAGAGCGCGCGCGCGGGCGGCCGCCGCACCGAGACGTGTGGGACGTGACTGTGCGGGGGGGCGGGGCGCTACCGTAATTGCAGCAGAGGCAGCCGCCCGCGTGCCCCGCAGACTGCGCGGCCGCAGCGCGGTTTCTCCGCCTGGCGCGGGCTGGCTAAGGCCGCGCAACCGCGGCACGTACTCCGCCGAGCCCGGTTCGTTCAGAAGAGGTGGAAACGCCCTCCTTACCCTATGCTCTGCTTGCCCAGCAGAGCAAGTCAACCTGTAAGAGATGTATTTTGTTCCACCTGGCCTGTGGGACTTAGCAGCTTTGTGTGCCATGAGAGTCTCTAAAACGGTTTTATGTTCTGCTGTGATGAAAGAGCTAGACTTGCAGATGTGGGGGAACCTGGCCTACTCCCAGCATTTCATAAAAAGAAGCATATGGGGAAATAGTAACATCCACTTACTCTACATCGTGTCTATTACCACTTTTGGCTAAAAATCACCATAAACCAACATACCAGACCTTCAAAGGCCATCCTTTTAAGACTGGTCTGCGTATGCACACATCAGTCTTGTTCATCTGGTTTAGTCCATCAGTAGTTCACGTTAACACATCAAAATTAAAAGCCCATTAGCCATAACTAAATGCCTTTGTAAACACAGCAAAAGATTGCATTCACCCTGCTGCAGTGTGCCTTACTAGGCTAGGCTGTATTCACCTCATTTTAAGAACTAATAAGGAAGTAGTGGGAAGGTTCCTGTGTGAAACATGCAAACTAGGGTTAGTGTTAGAAAAGATGGGCTCCCTGGGCACAGGTAAAATTTTTACTTATAACTTCGTTTCAGTACCAGAATACTGCCAAAGTCTGCAAAGACAGGAGGCTACTGTGTAACTATTGCAACAGTTTGCTTTGCCTTCTGCTTTTGCTAGCTCAGCTCCGTTTAGAGGCAAAGGATTACGTTCAACTAACTGGCTGCAGCTCAGGTTCAGTATCTCCACAACACACGATAGTATTGTCAGTATTTATTCCAGATTCCTCCTATCATAAATGGGTTCTTGCTCTGGTAATGTGTAAAACAAAGGGAGCAAATGCAGTTAAATCTGTGAGGCTTCATGCTCCTAAGATTATCTTGCTGTTGCCATGGAAACTAATACAGGATCAGTTAGGAGGAAATATTAGGTGATTGTAGGTGATGTGGGTGATGTGTTTGGTGTGATGGTGCACTGTATATAAAGGGAGAGCATTTGTATCATGAAAAGGAGCAGCTAGAAAGGGCAGGAATCTAACATCGATGTTTAGCCAACACCCTTATTGGCCACATAGCAGTACTTTATGGTTAGCCATATGGGTAGGAAGGACATTTGTGAGTATGGAGGCTGACCTATATAACTTTAAAACTTCCCCTAAATTAATTTAACTATGGCAGAAATTTACCCAACCTTGGATTCCTATGATAGAAATAATAATGGTTATAAAAAATAAATGAATGAAGAGAATAATGGTTCTCTCTTCACAGGTTGTTAGGAGTATGGACAGGCTGAAAAGCGCAGGCTGCTCAATACTGTGTTAATAGGAGTCATAAAGCCCCTATATTTGTCCACGGATATTAAAACCTAAGCAGACTAAACAAACGACATATGTTATCCTTGGTTTTGAGTGAAGAAACCTGAGACCACCAACTCTGCTGGAATTCTGTAGGAAATACAGAATAAAAATGCAAAAATAATTTAATATCCTTCAGACCCTGGTGATAACCCTTTACATATAAAACAACTACCCTTTGCATTGACATCACTGATGTCTGTCTATTCAGCATGACTTTAACTCTTTCCTGATGTCCTAAAGCACTGATACATATATCTTCAATTCAAATTGTATTTATTACAACTCATTCTTAGGTACTTCATACAAGCCGTTTTGATGAGCCATTGGCATAACACAGTAGTGCATTTCTTGTGGCTTACCTGCTTAAATATCAGCCAATTGAATTATACACTCATTTCCAAAAGCTGATGTGAACTCCTGTTTTCTACAAAATTATTGCCATATTTACCAATTCCTACCCTGACTTCCTGTCCTCCCCGCAAGGCCGCACAGTGACTTTCACTCTCCCATTTCAGCCTCCTCTTTTTTATCACAGTTTTCCAGTTCCACTGCACCCGCCTTTCTTTTCCAGCTTTCACCATTCCCTCATCTCTCTCTGAAAACTCCCAGGATAAACCATACAGTAATTTTTTGCTGTCTGTAGTTGTAGGTGATGTTCCATACCAACACTTACTATTAATCAACCTCCCATACCCACTTAGCCTGAAACCATTTAGTGTTCATTGATACAGCACAGTAATTAACGTTCATCACAAATTAATAGCAGAATACAGTGTTGCAGTAAATTCACACTAGAATATTTTGTGTAGCAAATAATACTAACCAGTATAGATTCTATTATCTGGATAAAGTACTCTACAGGGGAAGTTGTGCTCATTTATGTATTTATTTATACTATAAAAATGTTAGAACCCTGTTCTTTACATTTATCTGGAAAAATCAGATTATATTATTGTTCTGATTTCTTTTTCTGATTTTTTTTAATTCTACTTTAATGAGCATGTTACCAGCAATTACTGGGCCACAAGCAAAAGAATAAGCCACAGTTCTGCAAACTAACTTCACATTTAAAGAAGTATTAATGCGGCTTTTTTCTTACATAGAAAGAAACCATTTTTTAAATCTTGAGATAAATACTTGCAGAAATATTTTCTTTAATTACAAATACAACAGTTCAATCTTCTCAGATTCTACCTTTGAAACACATATACTGGTTCTATAACAATAGCACTGTCAGTCTCTGTAGTTACTGTCTCTATATCTAATGCTCAGTTTCTGGAAAAATGAACTTATTTTTCTAAAGCCTATGGGCTTTTTTAAACCACAACCATTACCATAAATGCATTAATGTCAGCATCACCGCGGCACCTTAAGACCGGACAGCATGTGCCCTTTCTGTGTGCATAGAAAAAGTGACAAACATGCCTTCAGTTACACTTGAATTATCTGGCTGCTTTTCATATGCTTCCAAAAATAGAACCTGTGGAATCCCAACTTCAGCTGAATACTTAAAATTTATTCTTCATATATCATAAAAAATAATTGCAGCCCTGCAGCTATGGTGGCTTTGCAATGTGTTGGAGCTTTAGAAAAACAGAAATTCTTGCCGATTGTTTATAGTAGAGAAGTGTCCTTATTTTGTCTAGTATAAAACAAAAAAGTGACAAAGCTAGATAAATACTAATTAAGAGTCCAGTCCTGTCACCAGCTGGACATACAAGCTAATTTTTGCGGAATACCATGGCACTACCCTGATAAATAAAGTACCTCAAGCTAGGTTAGCACACCTAGCTGAACAGCGGGAAAAGATCATCTGGCTACGAGGTGTTATTTTGCACAATCACTTAGGACAGTGCAGCTACGTAACATGGTGTCATACATCAAGATATGCGAACTCCCACTTCAGTCACAATTTAAAACGTGACCTTAGTATTTATATCATTTACCTTGAGTTATACTTCCAACTGAACCACAACAGCTGTACTGGATTAATAGATTCTTTTTCACATTTTTTAACTGCTCACTGCCACGCCTTAACAAACTACCGCTCCCTCCGCAATAAACATTGCAAAACTATACGTGACTTCACTTTGTGACATCCTCAACTAAACCGTTTTCCAACTGTTCTTCCCAAAAAGCACATAAACACATTGACAAAGAGCGCATCTCCACAACCAGTGCTAAGTCTGCGCCGGTGAGGAAGTTGCATTGCTACAATTAGACCTGATGTTTGTGCGCTTTTCTTTTCTCCACAGAACCGTTTAGAGGAAGGCAAGCCGGAGACCTTTCCATGTGGATTACGAGCCGTAGCGAAAAAGGGCTCTTCTCCCACAGATGCAGAGGGGCTGCAGCGGCCCCCGCGCGGGGTTGGGGGGGAGCGGGGTCGGCAAACAATGGTGGGAGTCGTGGCGCCGCCAACGGCAACGGCCACGGCCGCCCGCGCGGCGCTCCGGTGCGGGCACGTAGCCCGCGCGCCGCCCGGAGCCGAGACGGCTCCCTAGAACCTCTCGGGGCGCCGCCGCCGATGCTCACGCAGCCCAGAGAGGCGGCCGCGCGATTCCGCGTACGAGCGCCTCACCCTTCTCAGCGCGCTCGCAGAACCGAGTAACGGAGCTCACGCCCGGGGCTGCGGCAATATCTTCATGAGGGGACGGTCCCTCCGACTGCGCGTCGTTCGCTTTGGCGGATCTGAACTGTCACCGCTGTGACAAAGGGAACTCCGGAACCTACCGCCGGGGCTCGACACTGAAATGAAAGGTGAGCAACAGCCAAGGGATCGTGGAGGCGGAGCTGGACGCGGAGACCCTCCTCGCCCGGTACCGGTCTGAAGCCAGCGATGGCCGGAACAAAGCCCGAACTGGCGGGTGCCGCACGAGCCACTGGTGTGGCACTGTACGTGCGCTGGGGCCGGCGGCACCGCGCGTCTGGGCGTGACCCGGCCGCCAAAGGGGGAAGCAGGGGCAGCGCTCCCTCGCAGCTGCCGGAGCGGGACGCGATCGCCAGCACGGCTGAGCGCCCGCACAGCGCTGTCAGGCCGACGGCCGCGGGGACGATGGAAGACCCTTTCCGCGGCGCCGGTTTCCCGAGGAAGAAATGCACCCGCCTGACCCCATGCGCGGAGAGTAACGCAGCGAGGTGGAGCCCAGGGGAGTGAGGACAGCTCGCGCTGTGCCCACCGCCCCACCGGCGCCCTGCGCAGCCTCTGGGCGAGGGTTGAAGCCGCGATGCCCGCGCCGCGCTCGCCCAAAGCTTCGGCGCGCTCGAGCGCGCCCGCCGTCCCGGGCAGCCCCACACAGAGATGCGCCCTCGGCCTGCCCGGCGATCCGGAGTCGGCTCACCCGGCACCGGACCACCCCGCGCTCCCCATGGCGTTCGCCCCCGTGCGCCAGCCAAGCACCCGCAGCATCACGCACGACGGCTCCGCCTCAGTACCTGAGTCACGTCCCGCGCCTCAGCGTGAGGATGCTGATGTTCGTGCTCGCGCCGGACCGCTGCCCGCTTTCCCCGTGCGCTCGGACAGACCCGCCCCAGCCCGTCTGCGTCCCGCCGGCCGCGGAGCGTTTCGGCGCGGCGGGTCGGTGGCTGCTCGCCCCTCCCACGCCAGAGCGGGGGCGCCCGGGTCCTA
>VZRW01004372.1:255707-287716 GCA_013398125.1 Aegotheles bennettii | reverse complement strand
GGCGCAAGGCGGTGACGAGAGGCCGGGCGGCAGGGGCCGCGGTTTCCATGGAGACGGGCCCGCCTCGCGGCCCAGGTGTTTTGCGCCGCGGTTGCGGTGAGTCGCGGCCTGCAAAGCTGAGCGGAAGGAAGCGTGGGTTCGTGTCGGGAGGAGCTACGCCGCGACCGGGCTGCTCCGCGGGTGCCAGCAGAAGGCACAGCGGCTGCACAGCATCCCGTTGTGCCGCAGCTTGTCCTTCATTGCTCCCGGCGCGGCACCCGTGTATCTTGCACCTTTTTCTAGGGAACCTCTGTCTTTCTGCACCCTTCCTGCTACTAAGTGCCCTCTGTGAGCTGCCCCTGAGTCCCAAGCGTTGTCTAAGCTACTGTGTGCTCCTCTTTACAGCCTTCCTCTAAGGGACTCGACCTCCGCAGTCTGCCTACTGTCTGTTCTTCTGCCTCAGAGCATCTGACCCTCTGGGCCCTCCATGAAAATTCTCACCGCTCTTCCTGGGATCTTCTTCCTGGCTGTTCCACTGCCAGTGTTTTCTTTTGCTCCCACTTGATTGTCTTTCCTTACTAGCATTTAAGGTGTACAAACCTCTAGTCCTGCAGGGTACTTGATCCTTGGTTTGTCAGTAGCATTCCCTTCCTTCATCCATGGGACTGTCGCTTCCTGTCATCCTTGAGAATATTTGCTCCAGGGACTCAGTGTCAGTGTTCCTCATAGTGTGTTGCCCTCTATTTATATTCCTGGATGTTCTCTAGAATATGTACCCATTTCTCAGTCCCAAGGGCAATCGTTTCTTCCCACTGTACCTTGTCCTTTACTTATGCAGTCCCTTATATGCCTCCTGCTCTTCTGCCTGTCCTGTGTAATGGCAGAGCCTGACATTAGGCTTTCATGTACCCTGCCGCATAGCCCACCCCATACTTTGCTAGAGGTCTGTCCCTGCTCGGTACCTGACATCCCAGTTTTCTCTTGTATGTTATTGGTCCTTATCCTATCCCCCAGCTTCTGCTATATTGTATATATTCTAATCAGGTTGTATAATGCAGGATGTATATTTGCTGTTTTATATGCCTAACCTTACTTATAAGGTAAATAGCAAACCAGCTACTAGCAGTAAAGAGGCAGCACACAAGTGATGCTAACTTATTGTCATAATTTTTTCTTGGAACTGTGTTGACATTATTTTTTTCTTTTCCAACAATGCTATGGTATAGCTACTTAACAGTGTAGCTGTGGCCTGTGCTGATTGCTTGTCTCATCGTGACTTGGCAGCACACACTGAAACAGCAGTGCTAATACTCAGGTGGTCTTGGTTCTGTCTGTTACTGCTTCATCAAGGAAAACAGTTGTGGGTAGAGATACCTAACTGATACTAGCTGTGTGGCATTTTCTTTCTCACCCTCTTTTCTCTTTCATTTAAAGAGATTAAATGCCACTGTTTGAAAGGCATGCTTCTGTGATTTGTTCTCTGCATCCCTGTGCTTATCCAGGTGGGATTATCTGTAACCACTGACACAGAATGATACTGTATGGTGAGAGAAGCTGTATTGACTCCAGAGATTTGGAAAGAAGTTAATTTCTGCTCAGATCTTTCCAGAGATTTCGGAAAATCTCTGCAGAGATCTGAGCAGAAATTTACTTTTTTTTTTTTTTTCTTTTTTTAAAGCAACCATGGTGCTTAGGAATAATATTTTTTTCTTCTACGGAGCTTATAATTAGATATGAGACAAATATGGAGAATAAACAATGTGAAGAGATATAAAGGAAGCAGGTAAGGGATTTCACCAGTAAAAGCACAACTTTCTTTTTGGTTTTAAAGATACAGTTAATAAGTTACTGAAAAACAGCGATTTCCTCATACCCATTGCCATTTTTGAAAAGTAACTTCAAGGTGGATTTAACTGTGGACAGAACAGTTTTGTAGTCCTGTGAGTAATTGTGGGAGGAGAAGACAAATGGGACACAATAGCTGATATTGTTGATATAAAAGAAGGCTGGACTGTGACTTAACTTGTCATCAGTGTCTTCAAGAAAAGAGAAGCATGTATGCAGTTTACAGTCACTAAATCTTTCTATGCCTCTGTTTTCAATCTTTATAAAGAAAGGAGAAAATTGTTTTCCCACCCCAAAATTGAGTAGCATTTTGTAACTAATTTTGAAAGTCTTATCCCTGGACAATGCAGGACTATAAAAAGAAATAAATTCTGCTTCTAGAAGTGGCCAATGCCTGACAGTCCAGAAAACTTCGCAATTTAATTTTAAAATTCACTAGTAATTAATTATCAGCTATGCAGTAGATTGAGAGTGATGAGATACTTGATTTAGATTAGTTCACAGTCTTAACTGTCTTCTGTCAGCTTCTGTTTCAGATTTAGTAGTGTTACAAATGGAGAAAGAACTAAATTATCTCCTTCAGTGGAAAGAAAAAGAAGGGAAAGAGCTACATACTTTTCAGTTCCTATGTCAAAAGAAAATGCTGCAAGATGTCAAAAAGCAACTCCAAGATATGCATGAAAAAATTAACAGATTGAAAGAAGATTTTATCTATAACCTGAGAATTTTAGAAGAGAGGGATAAAGAGTTAGAACACTATGATGTCACAGTCACTCATCTGAAAACATCTGAAAATGCTCAACAGGGAGAGATTACTGATCTTAGAATACAACTGGGTAAAGTGGAGCGAATGCTTGTCAAGGAAAGAAGAAAAAGACGCAAACTTCATTGCCAGTATCGACAACACATTGAAGAACACAAATTTGAGCTGGAACAGTTTTGCAGGTGAGATGTGACTTTCTTAGCATAGTATGCAGGAAAAGAGAAATTTAGTTCTCTAAGGCATATTTGGATTGGGATCAAGCAGTGACATCATTTGTACAATAGCGAGCACTTTGAGCGTGGAGGTGCTATTATCTATTCTGACAGAGGAACAACTAAAATGTGAACAGAATGAGGGCTAACAAAAGTGACTTGGGCTAGCTTTACACCTCCTGTATCTTGGTTTCCACAGTGACTTGTCTGATTTATGGCAAGAGAGGATGCTTTTAAATGTGCACTGTGTCCCTACATAATTTACAAGGGTGTATGCTGGGGGCGGTATGACTATGTGGAGATGGTATGATTATAAGGGAAACACAGTGTGGGGAGCAGAAGGAAATGCTTTTTCCTTGGGCACTGAAGCCTCTGGGAAATGAGATGAACCTGAAAGTATTCTGATATGTCTCCCGGCTGTTATATCAAGATGCACTTCTGTGTACGTGAGCAGACAAATGGTAATAGTATCAATCAGCATCAATAATATTATCTAAGGTCACTAGACATTAGGTGCTATATTTTGCTGTGAATTCAACACAAGTGATTCAGCCTTTCAACTATTTTAAGCCATTGCAAGCTAATCTTATGATAGAAGTTGGGTTTGTGTACTCTTAAATACGTTTTAACCCACCTTCTCCAATAGGCCTCTCAAGGAAAGAAGTCTGGGGCATATCCAGTCACAGGACCAAGATGACTAGTACAACCAATTAAAAGATGAAGACAGCTAAAGCAATGCACTTGTTTAGTTTGGCCATTCTCACTATTTTTATGATTCTCTATATAGTTCTAAACCTTGTGGGGGAGGGGAATAAACATTTATTTCTGAAGATCTGTCTGCACATCGTTCTTGTTTACTATAACTACTGTCGTCAGATATAACAGTATCTTTGGAATTGTTCTCTGTATAAAATGGTAACTACTGCAAAGTGTTCTGGGTCAAACTGCATTTATAATGTAGAGATGGCTGGATAAATTTTAAATACCTTCTTTTAGTTATTAGAAGTGATTTGGGCATAGATCTGGAATTCCTTAAAGGTCACTAATGGATTGATGTTCCTGTGGTTCTGGAGCATATGCAAATTCATTTAAAGCCAGTTCAGGATTTTTTTTTTTTTGGAGCATATCCTTTGGGAATGGAAGGAAGAGTTTGAGTCTTTTACATCCAAGCATTGCATCTTTGCCAGGCTGAGCTGGATACTGTTCACTGAGCAGTACAGCAATTACCCTTCTGATCTGCCTTATTTTGCAGAGTTGTGGGATGAACAAGGGAGGTGTAAAAGTGCCTGTCTAGACTACACTGAGACGACATTTCTGTTAGGCTTTATTTATATGCCTAAGTGTTATAGGATTAAGATTAATTCAGGTGAAGTGTAAATTTAAAAGCAAAATCTATCAGAATATAAAAGTGAGTATGCATTTAGCTGTTATTGACTATCTGGTTCTAGTTGGCAGTCTGTCTGTGTAGTTATTATATGATCAACCTTATCTAACCAGGTTCATCGGTCATTCAGCTACCTAAAATAACTAATACAGAATTCAGAGTAATGAGAAGGTTGTAGAACTGCATGATATTCATCCAGGTCTGTTTGGCCATGTAACAGTCTATACCGAGCCTGTTGAGGCTTCCAGGGATGAATCCAAAGCTTGAAAATGTTCAGTGTATCATTAAAGAATTTACTGGTCACGGTAGCAGTATCAGCTCTTAGAATTTGTTTGAAATGCTGGTATTACTGATATACTTCCACTGTATCTCAGAGAAACTTTTTTTTGATGATAGCAAATAAAAATACTAGGGGGAGAAGATTAAAAGATACGGAGCTGCTTCTATTTTTAAATGCAACTGAAAGCTCAGATTTCTGCTAGACAGCCCTTGTTTGCAGTTTCTTCGTATGTAACAGAAATTTTTGGGTGGAGGAGGAACTTTTATACTTAAGTGGAAATTTTGCGCTACTTTTTGGCAGATCCTCAATATTTCATATGCAACTAACTTTTGAAGTGTATTTTTGAGAAAAGGCATGTACTGTTATAATGGATTTCAACTGACTTATGAGAAAAAATTTATGGTGACTGTTTCTTTGGAAATTATAGCATCTTGTATTTAGAGTTATGTGTTATTGTTAAAAAAAATGTACATATGTATGCCTCGTTAAGTCACCAGAGATGCTCTTTAATGTAAATTTGGGGGTTTTTTTGCTTATAGCTCTAGAAACAGCCACATAGATCGTCAGCACGAGGAATATGTAAACCTGAAGCATCACATAGAGAGAAAAATCCAAGAACTGGAAGAAAAGCTTGCTTGTCAGAAGCAGGTATAAGAATATGGAGAAATAATGTTGTGTTGCTGCAGTGCCATCTAGCAACCCTTTTTTTTTATTTATATTATTAGTGTTCTGGTTTAATGTTGCTGTAGTTGTTGAAGCTTTTATTTTTTGCCTTTTTTTGCTTAAATTGATGAGATTTGTAATGACAATTTAGAAAATTATGTACTACTTGTGTAGTAGCTGTTGCTTTGCTTGTCTGGCAGCTGCCCCTTGTAAGGAACTGTTAAGAAAGTGTTTAGTAATCTGAGACTGTGTAAGATTATTTTATGTAGACAGTACACTGCTAAATTTGTTAACCTTGAAACTGCAGGAAAGGTCAGCACCTATAAAGCAGAGGCAGCCTTAGGCAAGATGGGTAAATGTATGTTGTTTATTATATTTCTAATTACATGGCACTTTTTTTCCTCCCTTCTGCCTCTTATATTGCTATCATTTCATCATAAAAGGGTAATCTTAACAGTGAAATTTGACCTTCAACTGTGATACCTTAGGGGGGCATTATAGCACTTCTATATATATTACAAACCTTAAAGAACAATAAAATCTTACTACTTTGTTTTTGTATAAAATTGTATTTGATATTAAAATGACTTTTAATTGTTTACATACGAATTCAGACCAGGTGAAGTATGGATTCAGAACAGCCCTGAGGAGAAGGACTTGGGGTGTTGGTTGATGAGAAGCTCACCATGAGCTGGCAGTGTGCGCTTGTAGCCTGGAAAGCCACCGGGATCCTGGGCTGCATCCAAAGCAGTGTGACCAGCAGGTTGAGGGAAGAGATTCTCCCCCTCTACTCTGCTCTTATGAGACCCCCACCTCAAGTACTGTGTCCGGTTCTGGAGTCCCCAGCATAAGAAGGACATAGAGCTGTTGGAGTGAGTCCAGAGGAGGCCACAAAGATGCTCAGAGGGCTGGAGCAGCTCTCCTGTGGAGAGTGGGGTTGTTCAGCCCGGAGAAGAGAAGGCTCCGGGAAGACCTCATAGCAGCCTCCCAGTATCTGAAGGGGGTCTACAGGAAAGCTGGAGAGAGACTTTTTATGAGGGCATGTAGTGATAGGATGAGGGGAAATGGGTTCAAACTAAAGGAGGGTAGATCTAGACTGGATAGTATGAAGAAGTTCCTTACTGTGAGGGTGGTAAGACACTGGAGCAAGTTACCCAGGGAGGTTATGGATGCTCCCTCCCTGGCAGAGTTCAAGGCCAGGTTGGATGGGACTTGGAGCAACCTAGTCTAGTGGGAGGTGTCCCTGCCCATGGCAGGGGGATTGGAACAAGAGGATCTTTAAGGTCCCTTCCAACCCAAACCATTCTATGATTGTATGAATGTGTTTAATCACTAGAACTAGAATGGTTAATTTTTTGGCCTGTCAACCAGACCAATGTGTAATATAAATGGAAGTGGTAAAAGAGATTGTTGGGCAATTACATCTTGCGCCCGCCAATCCAAATCTTGCTGCCCCCAGTATCGTAGTCCCGTTAAAACAACCCATCTTCATCCAGGAGTCTGTTACCCATGGGCTCCCCAAAGACAGTTTATGAACCTATCCAAAGGAGCATGAGCACTTCTCACTTGAACAATACTCGATAACTGGCTTGATTTTGACATTATCTGTGTGTTGTGTGGTTAAATTGTAATGATAAAGCTGATTAACTGTTCTTCCACAAGCACTGGGGCACATCATCTAATACATACTATTTTTCAACTTCTTTTTTTCTCCTTCAGTGTCGTATCTCTGTTTATAACTTTAAAGAGCACATCTTACATGCTTGCCATTCGGTCTCTTTGCAGTCATTCCCCTCCTTATCCTCTTGTTTTCCCTCCCTTCCCTCCCTCCTAGGTTAAAGCGGCTCTACAGAAAACAGACTACAAGTTGCCTGAAGTGAAGACTCTTCTTTCCATTTCAACTGTTGAGAGAGAACAGGCAATAGAAGAATCGCTTAATTGCAGTATTTTACCTGAAGAGGAGAAACAGGTTAGATAACACTTAATGTCTTGACTTGGAGGTATTCGTTCTGAGATGACAACTTTATGGGGCTTGTTTCCACTGGACTTCTTGTAAGCATTTCATCAGTTTCATGTGTTCAATTCAAAATATAGACATATCTAGCCTGGAATACACACAGATTAGGTGTCACAGGCTTCATTATGGATCTTATCAATAACTTGCTGGCAAAAGGAACAAGCTGGATGTAGACAGTTGCTCCAAAACAGGACAATGTACTGTACCATCATGGCACATCAGAATGGGAAGAATTAATTTATGGAATGTTCCTGGAGTTCTGTGTTAGTTACAATTCAGGGTAGTTTTTACAGTTGTTAAGTTAAAATTGTAAGTCAATGCTTCAAAATAATAATTTGCCAGCTGTTTAAAATAATGTTTTATTTTAGTATCACAAACTAGTTTTCCTTTAATTGTTACTTATTAAAATACATATATTTTTAAAAAGCTATTCAAAATGGCAAACGTAATGCTGGCTTGAAGCCATTCTGAAGGATAACGCATTGTGAGTAGAAAATTGTCTTTGGTAAAAGAATGAAAGTAAGGAGTGTGCTGCAGTGCGCCCTACTGGCCAGCTATAGATGTTCAACAGTGAGCAGTTAAGACTGTTAATCAGAGCTTGCTGATCAGAAAAAGCAGTGTTAAGCAAGCCTAGTGGTTTCTGAATGCGGAAAGTGATGTATTCAGAAAGATACTTCCTGAAAACAATTTTTGTAATAAATTAGACAAAAGTAGACTGCTAGCAAAAACTTGCTATGGAGTAAGTTATTTTTCCATTTTAATTTCAAACTGGGACTGATCTGCAATTTGATCATTCAAATACCAAGAGAATCAGGGATGGGAAGGGGTTTCTCCTTTTACTCTTCATATTCATTGTTATCCTCTATTGTAACTGATTGTTACTGTTGTTGGCAAGACTTTGTTTTCATTGTCACACTTTTCTTTCTATATATGTATACTCTGTCTCTGTTCTGCACTTTTGATCTCTAGGATAATCAGTACCCATCTCAGCAAAACTATTTTTGATCCGATTTATATGAAGGACTATTATTAAAAAAAAATAAACTACAACAAAACTATATTATTCTGAACTAGAACCTTTTCTCTTATTTTTTCTGTACAAAATTAAGTGTAAACAGAGTGGGGAAAGTGATTAGAGGTTTAAAATTGATAACATTTGTGTCAATGAGTCTTCTTAGAGAAGGAATAGTATGTTGGCTAGCCTCTGGTTCAGATGACCAAGACAAGAAAGACTGAAGTTTAAATATACCCTAGTACAGTATCTTCAGTGTACAGATCCTTTCTTTAAATCGGTCTGAGATCCCATGAGGGTGCTAGAAATATTGCAGTAGTGATTCTTGTCCTTTAATTAAGCAACAAAGGTGTGAAGCATACCAGCCTGGAAAATCTTGCTTGTAACTGATTCTGAGTATGCTTTAAGTCATGTCTGCCTAACTGGAGCATGCTAATAATACCATACAAGTGTACAGATAAGAAAAGATTGCTTACAGTAATTCTGCATGATTATGTGATCTTCTGTCTAGACCCTCTTTCACTAGCAAAAATCTGTAACAGTTGTATTTCTGGTTCAAACTGTGATGGTTCATATGTACATTGCAGGTTGAGATGAAGTTCTGGACTCCAAAATTCAGAACACACCTGGCTGATATATTGGTACCTACTGGTGCTTTTCCCCTCATGCCTTTCCAATCTTCCTTTTCCCCTCTCTTCACCTTAACAGCCTTGGAGAGATTGTGAAAGAAGATTAAAGATTATTTTCATCTTCTGCATACCCTGTGCTGTTAGGGCAGAAAGAGCCACAGGGGAAAGAGACTGTAGGGCAGCTGTTGCCTTTACGACAGGGAATTTTAATTTGAAGGTCATTAATGTTTTAGATCACACTCACAGAACAGGCTTATGACTAGGGAAATAAGGGGGCTGAAGGAAGTAGAGAATAATGGAGAAGACAGAACGGTAGTGGTGTTTGAAACTGTGCAAGGCATAAATGTTGAGATTTAAGTATTTTGCTGACACGTGCAGGATGTCATGAATTGCCTTTCCCACTCAAGAGGCAGAACTGCTTCTTTGCAACAGTTTAAGTCTACGGTTGAATACAAAGAAACATAAATTAGCAGCATTTGATACAAATACTCCAAACACATTAGGTGGTCTTTTCCTTTTCAAAAACATCTGGTCTGGACAGTCTGTGAATTAGGATTCATATAGTGACTGTAGGGGTGTAGATTCCACAATTGCAGGGCTTTCTAATACTCCTGCACCATGAAGAAAACACTGAGCAATTCCCATGCAAAAATTTAAGAAATAGAATGATTCTGGGATATATTACTCCATAAGCAAGCTGCTCGTATTTTACTAATAGAAATTAGGGGGTTTTACAGTAGTTAAACAGCTTTGGCAACCTGGATTTTGTCAGCCTCTTCAGTTCTGAGATTCTATAAGAATGAAATTTGCTCATCAGTTCATACTTCTACCAAGTATAATTCCACAAGTCAGGCTTCAAGGCCTTTGTGAAGGCAGAGCTTCAATCAGTATCTGGCACATGTTCTTTGTTCATCGTTCACTGTTAGCTTATCTGTAACTAATGTGCAGAAGGAAGACAATGCAACTTATTTTAGAATTGAAGTGCTTAGAGGTTTTCTAGATACTGTCAAGGTTGTCTAGATGTAATCCATACACTCCTCCCCCTTCTCCAATTTAGAAAAGGATGTCCAGCCTCTTTGTGTTCTTGTGAACAAGCGATCTCCAATGACACTTTCAAGAATCTGGCAGAACAGAAAGGGGACTGCTGTTGAGCCAGTAAGTTCTTTAAGGAGATAGGTTACCTATGCATGAAAGAGAGAGAGCACGCTTCAAAGAACAGCACTGGTTAAGACAGAGCCACCTTTGTGGCCATCCTCCCCTTCTCAAGGTCTCATCATAGCACTTTTTTCCCTGGCAAATAGCCAGGATAACCAGATCTCTTTCTTTTCTTCCTATGGTTCTTTTCTACCAAGTCTGTTCGTGGATTGAAAGTATTAGGATCTGTGCACGTGGTGTTGTGGAGAGAATGTGTGGTGCTCATTAATGAAGTGTTGTTATTTGTTGTGCTGTTATTTTACAGAGGTTTCAGTATGATGTTAAAAGTTCTCTGAGCCAAGATATTCCTACCTTGGAAATAAAAAAGCTGCAGGAGCAGAATGCTGACCTTCGGGCTGCTATTGCACAAATGAGGAAAGAAATGGAGAGTCTTGATGAGCAGATGTTGTCCTCTCTTCCTCTGACAGAAAACAGGCAGCTTGCAGAGCGAGGTGACAACTCTTGCCACAGAACTCTAAATTGTTTCCCAAGAATGATTTAAAAAGTCAGTATTAGAAGAAATAAAAACTTCTACGTGCTCCTTACCCACAAATTGACCTTTCTAACATGTCATCTCTAGTCAATTCTGTATTTTGTAGCTGACTGATGTTTGCGTATTGTGAGACTGTGGGGTTTTTTTATATTTCTTCAGCTGTTTTTACAATATGTCTACTGAAGTCATATATATGCATATTAATGAGACAAGTTCTGAAGCAGTTGTTGCTATGAAAGCCTAAGCTATGTATCAATACATACATATTCCTCTTCTCTTTAAGGCTCATTGTGCACAAACAAAGCTTCAACTGGAACCACTTTGAGCAGTATCAAAGTCAGCTCAACTAACTTGGATTGTATAGTAAACCCAGACACAGAAAAGGTATGAAGAGGTTTAAGCTCCCTAAGATATCGGTATGCACGTGTGATTGTAATTAAATACATAGCATATTATTTTTGTTTGAATAAATATACGCTTATGTGGACAGTTAGTAATGACTGTAAGTTAGATAAGAGCCAGCAATTATTTTTTTCAGCCAAACTTATGCTCATTCTTTCTAAGGGATAAATTTTGACTAGTCATTCTCTGGCATAAGTCACTCCTGATCTTTCAAGCCCTTCTTGACAGTCTCTTTTCCACTTGCAAATTCTTAAACTAATGTGTATCATATCCTCAAGTTTTCCACTATAAATCCATATTTTAGTTTTTTTTTTAGATACCAAAAATTTTTCAATATGACTTGTAGTAGGATGAATAGAGATGAAACTGTAGATGCTATGTCACTATTGGGCTCTGACGAGAAGGACGGTGAAGCCTTGGCTGGGGACAGATGTGCGGGTGGCATCGCATGTTAGCGCAGGCAGTGGCAGCGTGTCCGGGGCTCGCTGCCGCCAGGCCCTGCGCTAGGGGGCGCCACGGGGGGCTCCGCGCGGGGGAGGGCTCAGGGTGGCCCGGGGAAGTAACCGGGGGCCAGCGTCGGTTCGGAGCTCTCGCCACCCACGAAGGAAAAACTCACCAGCTTTAGGAGCGTTTTTACTCGGTTTTAGAGTTTATAGATGTCATTCCCATTGTGTTATTTGAAAAGGCAGGAACAATATCAGCATTAAGGTACGACAGCGTCATCCCTCTGAAAAATAATGAAGAAACTGAAAACTGGGACAAATGCCTAATACTATGTAAGGAGTAAGTCAGTATATGTTCTCTCCTCCCTGTCTTGCAGCGATTTCATGGTGTAGTAAATGGACTCTAAAGTAAGACAGGTTAAAATAAAATTTTTACAAGGGTTTTCTAATTTTCAAGTCATCTGTAAAATCTACCAATGTCTGTTTCACGCTTTAATTGTACTGTTAAGACTCACCGCTAAGTTTAAGAAAATGGAAATAATAGCTAAGTAGGAAATATGGATGAGAGATGCTGATTACATAAAAAGCTAAGAGCTTTAAGAACTGAAACAATATCAATGTTTAAATAAAACTTAGAAGCCTCGGGGACCTTGTGTGAAAACATGCACAACCCACCAGGTGCAGATCATGTTTACTCTTAGTTGTATATTTTGCTGAATATAGAAGGAGATTTGTTTGCTCCTGCTGTCAAATTATATTTAGGGAATCATTGTGTGCCAGTATAGACAACACAGATTTATTTTTTTTCTCTTTAGCCACTTCCAGAATCAGGTGAAAACTGAATTTTATACCAACTATTATTTTCTGTTGCAGAAAATATTTTACAAACTACTGTCCGAGATGCATTCTTATTTTACTCATGTTTCTTTGAGTGGGCATAGAGCCTTAAAAGAAGAGTGCCTTGGAGACAGTAAGACAGGAACTGAACATTCTCAGTGCCAGAGATTAATCCTTTGTTTCATGATGCTAAACTGTAACTGAGCGCTCAGGGCTGGATGTGGGAACAAGAACATTTTTCAGGCAGAAGTGTGTGTCTTCAATGGGAAATGCTGAATTACTGTGCTTTATACATAGGGACATAGTAAACAGCAGATGTGCAGGCCAAACTTGAAGTGAACAAAATGCTGGAATTGTAGTTAATTCTGTCTTCACAGATGTTGATGTATTATTTCCTGTCTATTTCTGATGTCTGCTTTATTTCTTCTTCCTTAGTGCATAACAAGCCTTCTGAGGCATAGACTGGCAGCTGAAAACAGTCCTGAGAATATCTTGCAAACAATGGGCAAATCATTAGAATTCCTCACTGGCTTTTGGAAGCGCTTATCTTTTAACATTCTCCTGCACTGTCTCTGTGCTTCTTACATTTATTAATTGCATGCGAAGGATGTGCCATGATGAATTACAGGCAAAAACATTTCTACCTCGGGAGTTTAGAGTTTGTTGAGCAATAATGGTAACTAAACACAGGGGTGCAGATGTGAAGTCAACAGAGAGCTATAGGGATAGTTTTCTTTTTTCCACTTAATATAACAGAGCTTCTGAGACCATAATCTCAAAATGATAGACTGAAGAGCTACAATGTAGCTAAAGAAAAAGAAGAAAGTTTCTTGTGGAAACTAGTAAAATAGGAGTGTAGACTTCTGTGTTTGTGTATATTTGTCTTCTTTTCTCTTTGTATCAGCTCTGAGGGGAGTTTTTCCTCCCACCTTTTTTTAGTACCCATCTTTTCCATTTTTTCTCTCTATTGTATTGTAGAGTTTTCCTCTGGACATGGATCTAAAGGTAAAAAAATTTATGAGTTCCACTCCTAACTCGACAGTTTACAATCTGTCACCTGAAAAAAAAATGAAATCTGTGTAATGCTGATGCATATTTTTACAAAAAGTTCAGGGAAAATGAAAGCTTAAGCAAATGATATTTCTGCCCTAACCATGTGAAGTGCTTTTGCCTCTTGGTGCAGTGAAGGTGGTACATAGTGTGGCAACCAGTGAAGCTGTAATTACTTGTTGTCTTGACCTCTCTATGTTAAGTCTCAGTGTGTTAATTTCACTGTTCGTATGATGAGGGTAGGATGTAGTAATTTGTGGCTGCTTATATTAATTGATTTGAAATAAACTGCTACATGTACACCAAAGTGGTGTTGCCTTTTTCTCTCACTTTGGTGTGTGTCTGTCTTCATATTTTTAGATTCTGATCCTGCACTAATTTCTCCACCTTTCTCCCCCATAGTGTTTGTGGACCTGTATGCTTTCTGCGTATGTTCTCAAGGGCCTCTTCTTTTATAGTGGAACTATCCAAAGAAATAAGAGAATGGGAGTTATGTGACACACTAATACAGTGGTGGCGGGGTTTTTTATCAGTAAGAGTAACGCCTTTTAATATGTACTCCTTGAATTACAGAGTTTAGGGTGGTTTAGTTGAAAACTGATTTGGATTGCACAATTACAGTGTAATACACTTCTAAGTAGTTTATATATAAAGAGGAAACATATAGATGAGCAAGAGTTTTGTAAAATTAATGTGTGTGACATTTAGATACTTGGGGTAATGTGTGGTATTTTTAAAAGTCTGTTGGGGGATGATTTGTTCAGTGAATGCTGAGTATTTAAATGGATACTGAAAAATCTCCTTTGTAGTAAGGGGACTGAAGGAGGATAATATATAGCTCTTGAAACACAAGGATGTGATCTTTTAGATAAACGCTTCATCGTAATATATGTGTGCAAATGGACTCAATTAGGTTTGCAGAGACAAAATCAATTCTAGAATCTTTGCTTTTCACTCTGCAGTCTTTATCTTTAAAATGTTTTAAGTCCTATGTACCCCACATGTGTGTATGTGTGCCATGATTACACAAAGAAGGGTTTGTGGTAGCTTGCTATCCACTGCAAAGTGTTTTTTTCCCCACATTTTATCTTAAAATTATCTGCTCTCTAGTTTACAAATATACGGTGTTTATCCTATGTGTATTATTTTACACTTACGGTTAACAATATTTATGGGAACGTTCCAGGATGTTAGTGTTTTGCTCCACCATTTAATTTGCCCTGTATTGCTAACAAAATCTTGAAAATGGACACTCCAAAGTGGGCTGTAGACTTCAACTTTGCACTTCTTCTTCAACTGACTTCTAGTGCATGTTTGTTCAAATTGCCAAACCCGCAGACCACACTTTCAAAATATTCATTGTAAGCATTATCTTTTTTTCAGGGACCAAGACCCAAAGTTCTTGAAGAAAAGATGATAGATCTTGGACAAGAATTACCTGAAGTAGGTCCTAGTGTTGGTCTTCAATATGGTGTCAGCTGCACTGTACAAGGAATGCAAAATAAACTGAAGGAAGCAGCAAGAAAAATCTCAATTCTGAGCCAAGAGAAGCAGCAGCTGATTGATATGGGAAACAGAGTCAGGGCAGAACTCGGAATGGTGTTAAAGGAAGGTAAATTTATTCTATAGACGAGTGCTAGCTTATATATTAAGAATAAAACCCTGGAATCACTTCATCATTTAGGCTGGAGAGAGCTAGGCTTCAGTGTGAAAATAAAGTGCTGGACCTGACTGAATCTTGATCTGCATAGTGTGTGTGAGACTGTGGTGCTAATTATTGCAAGTAAGATTATCCTGTGACAGGATGTGCTACAGAATAGTGAGAGTCTGTAGGCAGTACCTTTTTGTTGATGAACATCTTAGATGAAGGACTCTCTGATGCTTAGATGTCAGTATGGGAACTGGAAGTTGAATTAAGACTTCTTTTAAGAGCAGAAAAGAGGTGGTTTATCTCCTGAAATAAAAACTAATACTTTATGAAAATGAAAGAGAAAGCACAAGAAGGTTTACTATAAGAGTGAACTTGAATCAAGAGTATATATATAATGTAAGAAGATGTCACTATGGACGTTTAAGTTCAATGCAACAATTGCTCTGGCGATGAAGCAAATGGAAAAAAACACAGGGCCCGTTTCCACGTAGTATCGAATCCATCTGCAGTGAGAAGGCCTGTGTTCTGTGGCCTGTTTATATCTGCTGTAAACATTTGCTGGGAATGTAATATTGATAACAAAATAACGATGGAGCATGCCTTCCTCAGTATTTTCTCTTTTTTTATAGGACTTTGGCATCCTATTAGCCCTAAGCACTGCACCGTTTGTATTGCTTCTGATAGTCTTCTTCCAAGAGAGCTTGTCAAAAGAACACAGTGTCAGCTATCAGCTTTAAAGCATCTACAGCACAGGCTTACAACACAGGTAATGATATGCTCTCTGAAATCTAGTGATAATGAGCAATTAAGTCAGTTTTAATTTCATGAATATAATTTTCCTTTAAAATCTGCATTTAAATGTCTTTTACTGACTTCAGCTCAAATCTTCCTTTGGTACCTTGAAAGATTTCACAGAATCATGGAATATCCTGAGCTGGAAGGGACCCATTGTGGTCTTTGAGTCCTGACTCTACACAGGGCAACCTGAGGTTAAACCGTGTATCTAAGTGCATTATCCGAATGCTTCTTGAACACCAACAGGCTTGGGGCCGTGACTGCTCCCTGGGGAGCTTGTTACAGTGCTTGATCACCCTCTCAGGGAAGATCTTCCTAATATCCAGTCTGACCTTCCCCTGATGCAGGTGTAAGTCATTCCCTTGCATCCTACTGCCAGACACCAGAAAGAAGAGATCAGCACCTCCCTCCCCTCTGAGGAAGTTATAGACAGCAATGAGGCCATCCCCTCAGCTTCCTCTTTTCTAAGCTGAGCAAGCCAAGTATCCTCATAAGTCTTGCCCTCTAGTCTTTGTTGCCCTCATTTGAACACATTCTTATATTTCTATATCCTTTTCATATTGTGGTGACTAAAACTGCACATAGTACTCGAGGTGAAGCCACACCAATGCTGAGTATAGTGGAACAATCACACCTTTTGACTTGTTCGCTATACTGTACCTAGATTACACCCCAGGATACGGTTGGCCCTGTTAGCCACCAGGACACATTGTTGGCTCACATTGAGCTTACCATCAACCAAAACCCCCAGGTCCCTTTCTGCAGGGCTGCACTCCAGCCTCCTGTGCCCCACTCTATATATAGAGACATGCAGGATTACACTGTGCCAGCTGCAGATTCCAGCTTTTGCTGTTGTTAAATTTCGTATGGTTCATGATTGCCAAGTGCTCCAGTCTGTGAAGATATCTCTGTGAGGGCTCTCAAGGGAATCAACGAGTCCTCCTAATTTAGTATCATCAGCAAACTTACTTAGTGTGCACTCTACTCCTGTGTCCAGGTCATTGATAAAAACATTGAAGAGAACTGGCCCTAAAATTGAACCCTGGGTAACACCACTAGCTACTGGCTGCCAGCCAGATGTTATCCCATTTATTTAAAGGGTTATACTTGGGACTTCAAAATTAACTTTTTAAAACATGATTTTCATCCAAAGAATATCAGTTAATGCAGAATTTGTGTTAACGCAGCACAAATGCAATCCTGAATTACAGGTATGAGTTTCATAAAGCTTAGTTTTAAATAAGATAAGCCATTTGAAGAATTTTGCAGTAAGATAAACTTGAAAATGATTAATCAATGATCATATTTCCAAATATCCACAGTGGTGGGATATACAGCACCTTTGCCCAAATTACTGTAATAGCACATAGTCCATACATGAAAGCAGGATATATCATTAACCTGTCTCTTATCTTTTGTAATTAAAATACAACTTTTAATAGTTAAATTGCAGCTTTCATCAGAGACACAAATGGATAGATTCTGGCTTCCCTAGTAGTTAGTGGCAGACCTCCCAGTGACTTCAATAGTCAGGATTTCACTATGTACTTTACTTAATTGATCAGCAGATTTGATCCTGTGAGGATTGAGTCAGAGCAGCTGATTGTCGTAGTTTTGAGGGCAGTAAACAATGTTCTTTCAAAAAGGATGAGGTGGTTGCTCCAAGGTATAAAACTCCAGTAGAATTATTAACCAGCTTCAGTCAGAGAAATACTTCCTCTGTGAACCTCTCTGGGCAACTTGTTCCAGTGTTTGATCACCCTCTCAGTAAAGAAGTTTGGGATCTGGGCATTTTTTTTCCCCCCTTATGATTAAGCACTGTCCTGTACTTCACTTTCAGCCCATTGCCTCTCATTCTTCTACTGTACACCACTGAGAAGAGTCTGGCTCAGTCATCTTTACCTCCTCTCACCATCCCCATCAGGTGCTTATACATGTTCAAAAGATTACTCCTGATCTCTCTCTTCTGGAGGCCAAACAAGGCCAGCTTCCCCAGCCTCCTTGTATGTCAGATGCTCCAGTTTGTTGATCATCTTTGTGGCTGTTTGCTGGACTTGCTCCACTATGTCCATATCTTTCTTGTACTGGGGAGTTCAGAAGCGGGCACGATACTCTGAACTGGTTGCATCAGTGCTTGGTAGAGGGAAGTAATCACCTCCCTTGACCTGCAGTGCTTTTCCTGATGCAGCCCAGGATGCTGCTGTCCAAAGGCCTCAAGAACACATTGCTGCCTCATGTTCCACTTGTAGTCCATACGTTTCCCACTTCTTTCCTGCTGAGCTGCTTTCCAAGCAGTCAGCCTCCAGCCTGTTAGATTGAAACTGCAATCTTCTCTGCCTTTGGGGAAAAATCAACTGAATTAAATTTGATTTCCTCTGGAGAATCCTGTTTATTTTTAATTATCTTTTTGAGCATTCTTATTTGTCTTAACTGAAATCAAGAACAGATTGGGAGCCTTTTTGTGGATTACAAAGGTTCATCTAGGAGTATGTAGGAGATTAATGTTTCTCTTTTCACCTAGGAGTATGTAGGAGATTAATGTTTCTCTTTTCACCTACAAAGATCTCTGTGATAATATGGAACTACACAAGAGAGAATCCTATTATGTTGTTAGATTGCACTAAGAAATCACAACTGTCAGTCATTTACTTGAAAATTTTACCATCTGAAGACTTTCTAAAAAGTCTTAAACGTTTTTATATCTAGACACACTCTAAAAAGATCAGAAGGAATAATCATGTGTACATTTTGAGCATGCAGTCCTGTGGTTTCTTGAGCCTGAAGTTCTAATTTCTTTAGATGTTACCTGGTTGGCCTAGGTGTATTACAAAGTATACAAACCACCTGGCCAGAAGTTTGAATGACAAAGCTGGGTTTCTTAAAAGAGCCAGTGGAAATCAATTCTAAAGGATATTTGATTTTTCTTGCAGTTCAGAATGGTGTTAAAGAAAAAAACCCCAACATACTAACCTCTGTAGTTGCTTAGAATAAGTGCTACAAATTAGGTAAATGAAGGTTAAATGACTCAGCTGTACTAATTTAACCAGTTGTATGGCTGGGGATGACACACTTTCAATTTGCAATTTCATTCTGCCAAAAATAGATCATTTTTGGTTGTGTGAAGTAAAACAGTGCTGCAGATTAACCATGTAATTATACCCATGAGGGACGTTAGCTGGACCAATTACAAAAATTTCTGGGTCAGTAGATTTAAGAAAATAGTGTAAAAAGTTGAAGTGCAAAGATCATCAATTAAATTTGAGAACAAGTGTTGACAGGATCAAGTTCAGTGTTCTGCTGTCAGGTCTTTAGGCAGACAGTTACCCAGCTTCAGTACAGAATTGCTATTCTCTTGGATAAAGAATACTAGTAAAAACAGTTAGTACTTGTTTGGAGGGCTCAAACATTTGAATATGAAAGGAGAAGTCTCTCCAAGCATCCAAAGTATGCAGCGGTATTTCAGCCAAGAAAGGCATATATTTGGGGAAGAAAATGGGTACACGTGTATTTTGCCAAGGTGAATCTATCAGATTGAATCTATGGCAGCATTTTGAAAGATGTTCTAAGGGAACCTGTAAGGGAAAAACTCTCTGTTTGGATGTCTTAAGTGTCTCTTAATGTCTACCTTGCAGAAGATATCCAACAGGAGGAGCGCTCCTATTTGATAGAGAAAGGTCACCTCAAGTCCAAAAGGCTATGCTGTTAGAGTCAATTAGAACCAAATTTGAACAGATTGCTTGAGTGAAAATAAGCCCCTGTTCTTTACTGTCCATTAGTCAATTAAGAAGTTTTAAAGGTTACAGTGTGAGCAAACATCCATCAGGCAGTGATAAACTGAGGATGCCATCTGGTGTATTTACAGAGCTGATGGAGACTTATTCTTCCTTAGATATAGCAGGTAGTATAAGATAATGGAAATCGAGAATTGTAACAGGTCAGTCAGGTAAGTGTAACGTGAGCTGGAGAATCTGGTATATTTTTACCAAATTTATCTAATCAAGTTCTTTTGATATCAAAAGTGAGGGCACCAAAAACACTAGTTAGGACATACCATAGTGAAAGCCACCTGGGTTCCAAGACGTGGAAGGCTCATATTGTTCAAGCTCTGTGAGAACAGGTCTGGGAATGCAGCACTGTTTTGCAACTCGTCGTTGACAGTCTGGAAACCTTATCAAGAGTTGTCACACAGCAGGGATCATCTCTGTTGCAGCTGGAATTTGTCTAGGCTAGAAAGAAGGATAGCCCTTCTTATATCCAAGCTGTTCATCTTCAGTAGTCTCATTCCAGGCTGCTCATTACCCAGAACATACCTGCTGAGGCTTCAGCTCCTGCACTTAAGCTGAGCTCCAGGTTAAGCTTCCAAACACTGCTATTCAAGTTTGTGTGTTATTCTTCCAGGTAATCACTCTTACTAGCCAGCCTACATTTGCTCATAATCCTTACCAAAAACTGAAAGAATTTATTACTTCATCCCTACAGGAATTTCAGTGTCAGTTACATTCTATGATGGGCTCGTGTTTTGTTTCTTTAGTCTTAAAGATACAGCAAAAGACTTTGACATTTATTTTCATCTCCTTTGACAGGGCTGAAGCCGTTCGCTTTTCATCAAATTTCACTTTCATTGCTACATATTGAAAGTTGGTGAAACTTTGCGGGGTAATTAGTTTTTTTCCAGCTGTTGACAAGTTATTTTTCCATAGCTGATTTATTTTATTTGGGTTTTTTTAGGACTTCTCTGGGAGTTTTTCTTCTGTAATTTAATTATGGGAAAAGACAAAAGTGAACAATGGCCTTGACAATATAAACTTGAATAACAAGCAGAATGATAGTAACAACAGCAAGAAATGTAGATTTTTAACAGATTTGGTAAGAGATTTATTAGGAGGGTAGTTTGGCCCTGTTGATCTGAAAGGAACATAATTTTGTTTAATATTATTTATAACTGATTATTTTAAATCCAACACTGTAAAAGCAAACTGAGCTATAAATGTGTTATTTTTAGAGACTATGAGTTATTTTTAGAGACTGAGTTATTTATTCATGGGACCTGATGAGATACATCTGTGGGTCCTGAGAGAATTGGTGTATTAATTTGCTAAGCCACTATCCATCATGTTTGAGAAGCCATGGTAGCCTGGTGAAGTTCCCACTGACTGGAAAAGGGGAAACATAACCCCCATTTTTAAAAATGGAAAACAAGAAGACCCGTGGAAGTACAGGCCAATCTGTCTAACCCTAATCATAGAGTCATGATTCTATTTGTGTTAATACAATATTTCATACTAGGAGCTGCAGTATGCAAAGCAACAGCATCCCTCAAGGATCTCTTCTCTAGTTGCCTGCCCTAGCTTAAAGGAAGAAGAAGCTTCAAGCGGCTGTGGGGCAGAAACAGAATTCCCATCCACTGAGGTATAGTGCAGTTTTATGATCTATGTAATTTGCCTTCAGTTGGATTTTTCGATTGAAGTTGCTCAACAGTCATCTCCTGGAAGACTTAAAAAATATATGTTTTTTTTTTTCAAGTTATGCATTGTTGCTGTACAAAATAGTATTTGTTGACACTTAACTACGGTTTCTCAATCACTTTCATGATGTTGTAATTAATCTTCTTGTACAACTTTTCAAAATTAAAAATAACAATTTTCTTTTGTCTGGCCTTCTATCTTTACAAGACCAAGATTGCCACTATGAGATTTAACTAATTTTCCAATGTCTTTGATGTGAAAAGTATGTATCTCTGTAAGATTGTGTTTGAATTTCAACAGGTCCAGCTAGATTTCTCTATTGAAAATCATGGGCCAGAGCAACACAAGGCAGATACATCCTCAAAGATCGTTCAAAGTCAGCCACTCAGGCAGAGACCTAGTGCAGCCCATCAAGTCCAGGTTTCTTCATCTAGAGAACATAATTTCTGCCAAGGTATCTGGCAAACTTTAGAAATGGGATCAAGCCCTTCTATTCTCAGTCCTCAAAATAATACTGATCAAGGTAAGCATGCTTTGTAAAGTAGTCACAGTATTTGACACTTCTAGGAGAATGGAAGTATGGTAGTGGATTCTGCCTTCTTCCACTACATTTTTAAGTGACTGCTACTGTTGTTACAGTCCTGTAATCAGACTGAAGATCTAATGAGTTACTTGAAGGGAGTTTCACTGTTGCCAGCAAAAGTAAGAATTAAGAGGAGTGCCTATATAGCTCTCTGTTTTTTATGCCATTGCTACAAAATACTTATCCCCTTTTATTTGAATACTCCTGGAAAATGCAAATACCCTTCTGTTTTAATATAGTCTAAACCTTATCTGATGCAGATATGAAAGTGTCTTTCTGAGAATTGCACACTTCGGGTGTTGCCAAATGACCGTTAGATCAAATTGTAATTTGGCAAATGCTTGCTTAATTATTATTTTTGTGGGAGGTTAATAGCTACAGTACTGCTTAGTGTGCTAAGACCGAAAGGCCAAAAGTGAGATCATGGACATGATGTGGTATATGCTATGGGCACACAGTGAACTAGGTATTGTTATTTGCTAGAATTTTATAGTTCAGTGCAACAAGTTGGAACATGAGAAAAATAAAAGCAGGCACAAATTCTTATATGTGAGGCAGCATGCTGATTTTACTTGTCAGACAGTATCAGGGTTAGGATGAGAGGAAAAGGTAAAACCTAGGTCATAGACTGAACATTAATCAATGTTATGTCTCTACAGAAAGCACCATGTATTCTTGGAAATTTTAGCAGTAGTGCTATTTGTGAGATATGTGAAGTAAAGTGTAGCATCTTCACAGGCAAATTGTAAAGGAGCTTTTTAATGATAGCCATTATGTTGAGCAGTGTATTGCAGATGAATCTTGTCTCCCAAACCGTTGGCCTGTTCATGAATAATTCTTCATCAGCAAAACTTTGGAAAACTGTTCTAACACCTGCTGTGGATGGGACACTAAGTAATGGCCTTAAATTATAACACTGGAAAAAACTTTAAGGGTGGCTAACAATGGAGTATGTTCCCCAGAATTGTAGACTCTTCTTTATTAAAGGTCTTTATAAATAGACAAGCATTTCTCCAGAATGTTCGAAGTTAAGATGATTTTCATTTTTAGTAAGAGGCATAGCATTCAATAAATTATTTCTTACAGTGTTGTGGAGCTTGTGTGGGTTGGTTTTTTTGCTTTGATATTATTATTTTATCATCATCATTTTGCTAAGATCTGATGGCAGCTGTGGCAGCCATTTAGCCTTTTCAAATGAGCTTCATAGTGAACTATTACCATTACATAGATACTCGTGTGCTGTTCATCACATACCAGACTGCAGGAGCAAGAATGCAACCAGTGGGTTAAGGGAAGTGATTTGTTCCCCTCTATTTGGTACTTGTGTGGCCACATCTGGAGTACCGTGTCCAGTTTTGGACCCTCTAGTACAAAGGATTGACAAACTGGAGTCCAGTGGATGGCGAGGGCGCTGGAAAACTTTACACAAGAAGAGGTTTAGAGAGGTGGGTTGTTCAGTGTGGAAAATAAATAGTGAATGGATGATCTGATTGCTGCTTTCTAACTACCCAATGAGGGATTTTGGAGAAGCCAGACTCTTAAAGGTGCACAGTGAAAAGAAAAGAGGCAATGGACACAAGTTGTGTCCAGATGCATTCTGAGCAGGAAGTGATAAGCACTGTGACATTTCACCTAGAGGTCCTTTCCTACCTACATTAAAACTTATTTTTAAACCAGTGTATAGATGCAATGAACTATCTTTAGCATCACACAAGAAAAAAAAATAAAAGGGCTTTCAAAATGAAGAAGGTATTGTAAGTGTATTTGTTCACAACAGCAGTGCATTGCAGGAACAAAGTAATGTGCATTGACAGACCTGTAGGACTGGAATGGACATAGTGCTGACAGTCATGATTCATGTGCACTTTTTTGTGGGGCCGGGACTGCAATAGGAACAGTATTTCAGGTCAGGCCTATATTGACAGGATAAGCAAAAGGATGTCTTTGAAACATTACTGATAGTGCCATGCAGTTTCATGCTGCTGTATGCATGATGCAACACTGCTGGCAGCCTTACAAGGACATCAGTTTCTTAACGTCTAGAAATTTCCAGCCACCATTGCAAAACTTTTTTGGAGATTTTTTGGGGATCTACAGAATAGCAAAAGGGAAAGATGATGCTGCCAACATGAAACTAGTGAAATATCAATAGGGGGGGATATTTTCCTGAGAACAACCTTAATTTGATCTTTGCATCCAGATTTACCCTAAGAACACTTTAGCAGATCTTACTCAAGCACACAGGCCCTGAAATACTGCATTGCAAGAACAGGACTTTTAAAAACTCTTTTATGTTTCTTAGCTTTCTCCTCCAGAAAACAATCCAAATGGTATTCTTAATTCTACTAGACTGAATTCTGCATTTCAGAAAACAAGATTTTGAAAGCAAAATCTTTCTTTTTTTCTGAAAGAACATCACCTCAGAGCAGAATATACAAAATTTTCAAGGAGTTCCGCTTCTGATTTTCTGATAGAGTGACTTGATACTGGGCTTTCAGATACAAGTGACGCACACACAGACTTGATAGCTCAGTAACAAAATTATTTGCAACAAAGCAAGCAAGTTCATTTGCTTATTCAAACATTTATTTTAGAAGTTCAACTCTGTACAATCTGTCACACCAGTAGTTGTGTTTTGTGGGCATTTTGGTGAAACAGAAACAATTTTGTGAGAATGATTATCTGAACCTGTTGACCAGCTTCATTCTTTTTTTTTTTATGCACAAAACAGCCTGTTGGGACTTAAAATGGTTGGCATGTCCAGTAAGCCCTGCAATCTGTATTTCCAGCATATGACACCATTCAATGACTTAATGTGTTTTGAGGCATTTCTGAGTACATGTTAACGCTGAATTACTGGACTGTTAATTCGTTTCACCATCGAATTTGGAATTTGTGGAAGCTTCCAAGCAAGTCAGAAGGCTACGAGATATTTTAATTTTCTCTCTCCTTACTTATTCTTCCTGCTGATTTTTAGTTTGTACTGTAGGAATGAGATGGATTTAATAAGTTGTATGTTAATTCTGCAGGTAGGTAGAAAGAAAGAGTTTAGAAGGAACACAGGTTCTTTGTTCAGGTGTTATTATTGTTCTGTATTATTGAAAGAAAAAGATCCTTGAAAGAAAAATAAAAAGACAGGTACAAGCCATGATGATATTAAAAGCATCAGTGTTTCATAGACTGTACTAGTAAGAAATACGCTTATATATTTCTTTCCTTTTTGTATGCCCCATTTCAGAGGTTGAGAGCAGGTGGGAGACTTCGGTTGGTGGTCCTTATCATATGCATCTTGAAGGCTGACAACAGGCCATCCTCAATGGAAGGTTGTGTGTCAGAAGAACTGTATGCTTTCCTCTGAAAATCATGACACGTGTGTAAATGTATGATTAGCTTCTGTACATGCTGCAAGGTTTCTTTATTCACCTGTGGGCTATAGGGTCTTTTTTGATTTTAGGATTTTGGCAGGAGGAGGGGAAGCTTCATAAAACATTTAGAAAACTGGAATTTCTTTTTCTTCAAGTAATTTAGCTTAATAAAGTTTTTACTTGCTATTGAAGACACTTACTAGATTTTTTGTGAAGAAAGACAAACATCACCTCTTAAAGTTCGACTCTAAGACTGCATTTAGAGTGAAACCAATACTATGAAGGGTGCTTTGTGGTACCATGTGAAAAGCTCCTGATCAGCTGTATTTCCTTGGGTCAACAGAGGCTAGGGTCAGTGCAGAGGCAGTAAGAGCATAAGGCAAACTGTATCTGCAATTGGAATGTTCCCACTAGTCACTTGTATTGTACACTTTTGAGGTAGATTAAACTTTGTATTTTCCATGCCAGAAGAGAACTCCAGTTCTTGTGGATGGTCCCACTGTACCTTTTGAGAAACCCCACCTCCACAGGTACTCAGAACTGTGTCCTGGGCACATTGATTCAAGTTTACATTGTAACCTAACAAAGATCAAGACTGAGCTGCTTTTCTGGTTTATTACTTGAACTTAGGGGAATTTCTTTTACTATAATTCTCATTATTACTGTTACTTGCAAAGCTCTGTGGTCTGAAATTCTACACTTTATGGATCAAAAGTTATCTTAAGTGTTTCCACACTAGACAGAATTTCAACAGCTTTGACATCACTGACAGTTCTAAGAGTAATCCATGTGGGTAAAAAGCTGGCCAGAGAAAGAATCTGGTAAAATATTAACAAACAGAAAGAGCGCTCTGGCTTCATTCCAGCTCCAATCAGAGAAATTTATTTTCTGTGTTACATAAAACTTCATATTTGGAGTGTTTCACAAATATTAACTAATCCCCTAGTTACATTTTCTTCACTTAAATGTTCTTCTCCTGAATAGGAACTTGTTTGAGTTGGTGTTCCTTCAGGAACACTGTTAGCTGTAAGTAAATATCTAGTGACAAGTTTCTTAAATGAAATGTTCCATCTGGGGAAATTTCAGTTTGCTCGTGCAATGTGTCTACCTGTATCTCTTTAGTTCTGAAAAAAAAATAAAAATCCGTGAATATTAATTTCTGACCATAGTTAACACACATCAAATAGAAGATATGTTAAGCATTTCAATACAGCAAACATTTAGGTCCATTTTCAAAAGCAGTTTAGGCCCTTGACTATGATCTTACTAACTCTTGTTGCCAAGGTCACTTTTGAAAGGAAGTTACAGGCTTGTGAATTAGATGTGCTTTTTTATTGTTTCTTTGTGAAAACCAAGCTACTGCATTTAAATTTTACTGCACATTGCATATTCATGCTGATTTTATTTAAGGTCCTTCACAAATGTGAACAGTCCCAAGCAGAACTGGTAACATGTGAAGGTCCTTATTCAGTGTTCTCCTAGGATAGTTCACTTTAAATAGCATTTTTATTTCTGGGGTATTGGTTCTTTGTCTCTCTATTTTGTAGAACTAACCCTACAAGTCTGCAATATCATGGTTTTAAATTTCTGTGCTAACATGGAGTTTTGAAAATCCAAAATTTTACAATAGCCATATAGAATGCTTTTGTTCTGTGTTTTTGTTCCAAACACCTAATTAAGTAGCCTATATATAGCCTATATATAAGTAGCACTAGATATAACGGTGGTATCTCTGCTGATGTCAAGAGACAAGCATACAGAAGACTTGGGAGGAAGGGGATCCATGTGATGCACTGGTATTTGATTACTTTGCCTCCTACATTATTTCTGAAAGTCATCCCCTTGGTTGAATACAAAAGACCCTTCAAAACCGAGGGAGTATTTAAAAAAAACCCAGACTGTCTGTAAGCACTGTAGACTGTATGCTATTTATGGATCTGCTCATCGCTGTTATTTAGACCACAAACAAGGTAGTTTCATTCTGCTGCAGCTCCTTTTCAAGCAAAATAATTTTTGAAGCTATATATCCATACTTTTCAGATACTGTAGCCTGCACTGTTCTAAACTGTTGAAGTTGTGAAATTCTGCTTTACTATTTGCCAGATGTGGTAGAGGTCTAGGGTAATGCACTACAATGAGCAAAGTCCTTTTTTCAGGCAAGAAAACACACCCAAAGGTCTTTCATAGGCTCAAGCATCCTCTTTTGTATCTTCTATATCTGTAGGTAACCACTAGGTGGCGAGCTGAACAACATGATTTCGCATCAATAGCACAAGAGTCCACTGAGCTTTTGCCACCTGTAATAACGAATGCCACCAAGCTGACTCAGTGTGAAGATTGCACACACGAGTGAACAGCTGGTTCAAAGCTAAGCCTGAACATAAACATTATTTTGAAAAATGTCATGTTTGGACACTAACCACAGTGTCATGCTTTGCATGGAGCTATAAACCCTCATAGATGAACTCATTCCATAATTCAAGAATATTTTTTATTTCCTTCCTTGTAAAATTTTGTTTGGACTTACTGCCATGTTTCGTTGACTATGAAAATTTACCTTATCCTACTGATAACTTATCTTTGTCAATCTGTGCACCTCTTACTCTTGCTCTGTGATTTAATAGTACTTGGGACTGAAGCCTGTCATGCTGAAAAAATTCAACTGGTACAGAATGCTGTAGTATGTGTTCTTGCAAGTGTATTATGGCTACTTCTGCCATCTGCTTTGGTTCTCCATAGGAAATCTAAAGTTAAAATCTCAGCGTCTAGAAAAATAAGCATTAAGTTGCTAGAGCCAGGGATATCTTACAATGAATACTGTGATTGACCAGTTCCACTTATCTTACCTAATGAAACCTGTGATAAGACTAAAGTTCAGTTAGTTGCAGATAGTGGTTTTCAGAGAATTACACCAGAGGCTGCAGAATGGACTCCAACTGCTTCCCAACCAAAGATGTCACTTTTTGAGTTAGTCCTCACAAGTACTGACAGATATTTTAGACAACAAAAACAAAGGTTACTACAGTAAATGCCTTCCTCTGTGACAGATGGAAAAAAACCCCAAAACAACCAACCAAACCAAAAGATAAAGGTAGTGGTGCAACTCTGTCAAGCACACAGTATTGGTTTTGAGCCCTTTTGATCGTGCATATCCAAACACATTTTGCTGCAGCTTTTATGGCTGCTGATAATTTCTTGAAACATATGAAATTATTGCAGCCAACTGCATTATCACCATTTCACAATATTTTTTTTTACACTTGTAAAATGTTATGTTTAAAAACAGCTGAACAGGTAGGTAGTGCTGGACTTGAACAGTTACAGTGACCTTCCAGCTGTCTTCCTTTCTCCTCTCTTAAGCAGTCTGATGCTAATGGAGAATGAACACGTACAGGTGAAGCAAAGATTGAGCAGGAGATGCTGATGTATTATACCATTAGCATAGCAAGCCTTAATGGACAGGTCTGTGTACAGAAATGGTTCTGTTACTCAATATACTTCAATAATGTGGCACTATGGCAGCAATATATTTAGAGAAAGAGAATAAACCAGTTCTCTTCAACTATCCAGTCTCATAATTAATACAAACATAACTATAAATTATTTTTCTTTCTTTTTTGTGAGCAGTGGAGTTTGAAGTTATATGTTCAACTGAGCAATCTGAAGAATCTCAACAAAATATCAAAGCCGAGGATAAACTTGAAATGCCAGCTGCAGATTTGACAGTCCGAGGAACCAGGCTGGAAGTTCAGCAGAAGTTAAAATCCAGGAATTTATCCTGTGCTCATCCCATAAAACAAAAAATCTCTTCTAACATGGCAAAAATCCGCAATTATAATCTTAAAGACTGATTTCTTTGTGGGCAGCAATTTCCAGGTCCACACTTTCTGTTAACTTACTTTGAAATCTATAAATCAGATCTGAACATTGGCTTCATTTTTGTATGTCAAGTTGGGATGTTTGCAGCCAGAAGAAAGAATGAATACCGTTTCATACTGTGAACCCTAAAATAAAGGGTTAATCTGTGTATATTATGAGATTACAGTCTTCACTGCTAATACTGATTTATTTTAATTATATATGTTAAATGTTCCTTGCATTGTGGATTTACAAATGCCCAGTTAATACATACATAAAGCTCTATGTCTTTAGGCAGAGCTTGCAGGTCTTTAGCAAGTATTTTGTTGAGAAACCGTAGGTGTGATTTAAGCTTAGAAGTGGGATGCCTCAACCTACTTGTTTTCTTATAAATAACAATGCAACCCTTAATCCTGTGCAGCAATCTTCCTACTTGAAAGAAAGAGGTTTGAAAAGATTACATCTGAATCTGTATTGTTTATCTTCTGTAGCTCTTTCCACTTGTTCAGACAGCATGAAAGAGTATAAAATTAAACTTCTATTGTCACACCAGTAGTTATATTTTTCTTTAACAAGAGATTGCATAGAGTTTAAAGCAGTGAAAAAGACATTAATTGGTAACACTTAGAATTACACAGAAGCATTGTAAGAAATAAGTCTTGCAACAGATGAAACTAAAAGAAAACTTGAATGAGTTGTGATGTAATGAAAGATATTTATATAGTTATGAACAAGACAGGACACTGAAACAAGTAATCAGTGTATTTTTGTAACATTTCCAGTAATACTGAGTTGTCTTGGTATATTACAGTGATGAACTTTACTGTAAGTAAAGGAAATGCAAATGAAAAATGCAAGAAAAACCTTTTTTACTGTGAGAATGGTCAAGCACTGGAACAGATTGCACAGAGAGATTATGGAGTCTCCCGCCTGTGGAGATACTCGAACCCCAACTAGACATGTTTCTGGGCAACCCGTTCCAGCTGACCCTCCTTGAGTAGAGACTGGACTAGGTGATCTCAAGAGGTCCCTTCCAACATAAGTGATTCTGTGAGTGGCATCACTGAAGTAAATAATACTTCTCAGTCACTGCTAAACATATAAAAGGATTAATGAAGGCAGAGAGCGCTCTTTTTTCTGTAGTGCTTTTCTTCTTAGAAATGCTTTCCTGGTACTCAGCAAACAGCTGCTCTCTTTCATATCTGACAATGTGGTAGTAATCATTTTGAGAATCTGAAAAAATATTTTTCTACTCCCTGCTGAAAATACTTTGTTTTAGTGCAAAGGTGCCATGATATTATAATCAGATGCTAAATCTGCAAGAAATTTCACTGAGATGTTACCAAGACAATATGAGGTCTGAGTGACCTTGTGATCTTCTTTCTAAATAATTTAATTACTCGAAAATCCCGTCATTGGATTCAACATTTAACATTGTTCATGAGCTGGAACAACATGATGCATTCCCTTGAAGCAGGCCCTGAATGAGCTCTTTCTGTAGCTGAAAGCATAGTGGTTTCTAACAAGTACAGGAATTTTGGCCCTGATCACACCAGTTACAGCTCTCACTGATTATTTCTAGAACACAATGTGTAAATTCCAAAGTTTTTAATAGCTGTAAATTATCCTGAAAAATATTTTTTTCTTTCCAATTTCATGTTTAATGTTGAACTGTGGAGATGCACAGTATTTCAGTGCTATTAGATGCCTTGTGTTTACACCTGTTAAAAGCAGTGTGCCCTTAAAAAAGAGCAGTTTGTTCCATAATCTTTGTAACACTGCATCTGAGCCTGGAAGACATTATCCTTTATTCTTTACATCATAGATATAAGCTCATGGGCTGCAGACTTCAGAAATGCTTTTGTGCAGGTTTCTTTACAGGTTTTTCATTTATTTGTCTGCTTGTTTGAGGGGCTTGGGGGTTTTTTTTGTGGTTGTTTGGTCCTGTCCCCCCACAGTTATGTCACTTGGCATGCCTGGTCACACAGATCTTTTGCCAGAAACGCAATTCTAATTTATTCAGTTTCCGTGAGAAACAGGTTTCCTTAAGGCAACTGTAGATAAGGCAAGATGATAGCTCTTGATTGTTTCATTTTGTTTTACTTGTGATAGAAGAAAAAGTAGTTCAATCATTGTATGTTTGTTTCAGAGTAACTATAAGAACATGGCATATAAGTATGCTGAAAATTAACAAAGTAGGTGTAATAACAAAAATAACAATATATTGCTTGGATCCTGTGTAGGGAGGTTGTGCTAAGTGCGTGCTAAATACAGAGGGAAAATTCTCATATATTTCCCTTATGACTAAATATTCAACAAATTGGGCATTGATTCTTAAAAAAACACGAGAGTCGTGACAAGGTGGTACTGTGGATGCTACTGAATTGTATGAGGAAAAGAGAGAATTCCAGCTGATCAGAGTACTGAAAAGATAAAACGGACTAAATCTCTGATTATTGTTGTTATCAAAGGGTTAAGAAACTATTAATAGTATTGAGGAATATCTGGATAAGGGCAAAAGTTCTGCCCAGAGAAGATCACAATCGAGCTGTATCGACTAGCAGCAGTGCTTCAGCGCAGCTCTGGCAGCAGTGAAAAGCCTTAATGGAAACGTGACCTCTGACCGAAGCGTTTTCTACCCATGGGCGAGATACGGCAGCGGCCTCGTGCATCCCCGCACTCGGGCCCGCATTTGCCGGCCGAAGGGCAGGATGGCTTTGTGTTGGAGCAGCAGTCGTAGGCAATACAGAACAAAATTCAAATTTGTTTGCTATTTTGCTTTAATTTAAAGGGTGTAAATTACAGAGAAAGGGACAAAAGGCGACCTGCCCCCTTGCCGTCCTGCGGCAGGCGAGGCGCACAACGGGGACGGCGCGGAGCGACCATGGCGCCCGCGGGAGTGCGGCGGCCCGCCCCCCGCCTCCGGACCGCTGCGCTGCCGCCAGTCACGGCGGTGCGACGGGCCCCGGCACGGGGCAGCGCATCCCTGGCCGGCGTGCCCGCTGCCCTGTGGTAACCCCGGGACCGCGCTCCGCCGGGGTGAACGACCGCCACCGCCGGAGAGCAGCGGGCGCTACTCGCTCCGCCGG
>VZRW01004372.1:193542-254490 GCA_013398125.1 Aegotheles bennettii | reverse complement strand
CCGCGCCCCGTGTGGAGCAAGCAGCGCCCGCCGCAGGGCTGGGCGGCCCTGCGCTGCCGCAGCTCGGGCGCCGAGCACCGGCTGTCTCAGGCGAGCGCCCGGGGTGAATGGGCTGCTCTGTCCTGGCAGTGGGACGACGGCGCTGCGTTCTCCCGCGGTGCTGTGGGTGGGCGTAAAAGCACCAGCGTGGCAGGCTAAGGAAGCTCGTAAAGGAGGAGATACAGCGCTCGCTATTAGGAAAGGTGACTTGTCAATAGGTACTAGGAAAGCGTCTCAAAAAAGGTGCCGTGTGTACTGCTAAACTTGTTTTCTTCACTTCGATATGAACCAACCGCCCACCTGAAATAGTGCATGGATCGTGCACCAGTCTGGATTTGATGACGTGATTCTGTCAGGATCAAGTCAGATGATCGTCTCTCTTCTGCTGTTTCTGGCTCCTATTTAGGTTTTTATTCCACATTCCTTCCCTGGCGTAGGGCCCTTTGAGGTACTGAATGCCTATTTTCATAGTTAAAAGCTTTATTCGGATGCTTAAATTGAAACAGGGTGTGTTAAAGCTGTGTATGTTAACTTGTGTTCTCCTTCAGAGAGCAGTGCTGGGGGCTTTGGAGCCTTCCTTAAAAAGCAAAAGGGAAGAAAAGCCTCAAGCCACATGAGTGAAGGATTCACCTTTTCCTGCAACTTTTATGCTTCTTGGAATAAACTGAAAATAATAGCACATTGTGAAAGGCTGCATTTAGTGGATGAATTCAGAAGACGAGGACCCTATGTGGATGGCAGTTATGAACAGATAATTTTATAAACCTGATATAGTGATACTGGGGACTTAAATTCTTGTACAAATCAGTTCTGACCATTTGGAAATCAACAGAGCTGTGTTGCTTCCATGAGCAAAGTCTAACCTACTTTTCTTAAATAAGAGTTCTGAACCAGATTGTGTTTCCTGCTAAGTAGTGTGTTTTAAATATGGAAACGCGCTACAATTTTTCATTTGTGTTGTGATCAATGGGACAAATCCAGCCTCGGAACACAAAGACAGTTAAAAGGTCTTCGTTAAATGAAAGCTGTAGCACAGGGATTGATGGTAGCCAAATGCTTTAGAAAAATGAAAAGCAGCTTGGTTTTGCCTCTATTTTGTAAAGGATTTCTTGGAGGCAGACACAGCTCTCTTTACAAGTGAAGCTCCTATGTAATGACAGTTTTCATTACAAATTTTAGAAATGATAATCGGAGATTAGGAAACCTGGATTATGATGTAGCCATACTGAAAAACTAAGCAATCCTTTTGTCAGTATCTGTACAGAAAGAAGCTATGGAGAAGCCATTGATGTTTCATTTTACAATAATAGGAGCTCCAAAAAAGATCGAGACTTGGACTGCCCTGAAGCAGGAGCAGAGTTGGCTTTGAGGATTCTGTCCCAGCATGATGACAGCCATCAAAACAACAGTGAAATAAATACTGTGCTCCTGTCAAGGAAAGAGAACTGGGTATCAAACAAGATTGGATTCTTGTTTGTTGTTCTTTGCAAACAGTTTCTTCTTCCTTCTCCCCTTTCTTTCCTCACTGAACCCTAAGTGGACATAGGTACAGCAGAATAAGAAAAGTATTGTCTTTGGCAGTTGTTAAGTCAGATATGAGTGGAAGAAGAAATCAGATTTTACTTTCACTTTTTTATTTTTCTTGTCTTTCTTTTCCTTTCCCCCTCTAAAATCTTACAAGCTTAGTGGACACAGAGATAATTTTGTAGGGAAACAGTAGATAAAAAAAGTTGTATAGCTGCCAGGGATGGTGGAAAACAATGATTAATACTTGTCTTCTTGATTTGTGTTTTGTGCTGGATTAGTGAGGTGCTGAAAAACCAATGTCTTAAATACAATGGACAACAGTATTTCGGCTTATTTTAATGCTATTATCAAACTTATTCCTAACATGATACCAATAGGTATCCAATACATAGAGAACAAGGTTAATAAGGTATAACGTGGTTGGAGAAAGGAACTGGCATCAGTAAACAAACCAGCCTTGTCAAATGGCTAATGTGGGAGGTAGATAACCAGAGCACAGGTATAAAGTGATGTAAGTAGTTACTAATCAATAATATCAGAAGGGACTGTCAGTTATTACCAGTCACAAACTGAATGAGTCAGCAATGCAATATCATTGCCAAAAAATATTTTGTAAATCCAGTGAGGTGGTAGTTTATGCTTAACTGAGGTGTCTATCAGACTGATATGTTGGGAGGTGGGGGTGTTTGCTTCTCCCCCCTCTCCTCAGTTAGAAACTCACACTCGTCTGGGAAGAATTCACAGAATTCAATTCAAACAAAACTATGGGGTAAGCAGAGGAAAAATGATGCTAGATGTCTGGTTGGATCCAGCAAAATACAACCTTAAGAAATCAGAGAATCCTGTCTGTCCTACTTTATCTTCTTTGTCTTCATATTTGACCTATTGCTTCTGATCACCGTACTCAAATATAGTAGGAACAATCTCTTCTGTATGATTTGCTGTAGACCAGTCTCCTCTAAAACAGCTGTAGAAATAATTTTCTTCCTTGATCTGTGCTACATCTTATATTTCGAAAACTGTCAATGTACTGTGTATGGTCTAAAAATGCTCTACAGTAAAAAAAAAAGTCTCTAATACAATAATACAATGTAATACCATTTGAAGGTAAAGTCAATCGACTTTAAAATGGTGTGCCTTCTTATTATCTGTCAAGGAAGACCAAGGACATTGTTGGTGGCTATAACATCTACTTTAATCAGTGTTTAATCAGGGGTGACTTAATATTAATGATTTTTCCTCTTCCCGTTCTTGTTTTTTACAGCAAATCATATCTACTTATGCTAAGTCCATAATTTGTGTGTTATCTTAGGTGTAGGCACTTAGACTTGACACAGAGAGCTCCAAATATTTTCAGGAGGTTTCTTGTGTGTAAAAATCGTTCTTACCAATTCACCCAGCTAAAATTAACTTCTTGGCTCTTGTTCTTCTACATTTTGATTACTGCAGCATCTTTTTCTCCACCTTTGACACAGTCTTGCTCAACGGCATTCATAACATGTTGGCAAAAACTGCTTTGTTGATAAAGTCCATTACTTCACTGTCACAGAAGGACGTTTTGTCAAGATTGGCTGTACCTGGCTGGAGTCTTTCTGATACTGCAGGGAAAGAGATGTGGGATGGGAAAGAACAATTCCAGAAGTGATGTTTCAGTTCCCTGAAATAAATTATATTTCTTTCCCTAGAGATCATAGCCCAAAGAGCTGAGGCATAAAACTGAATCATAATCACATTATCATCTTGTACTTCTCTTGTCTTATGCTTAGGCTGTAAGCTTCATGCCAGACATCTATTCTTTTTCTCCCCCCTAATGCAGAACTGCCACAAGTATAGCAGAGTTGTGGCTTTGAATTGAGTTTTCCAGGTACAGTGGCAATGCCAAAATTAAAACTGACTTACTAGGTTTGAGTGGAACAACTGAGAGGCTTCTTTTCAGACCAGAATGGACTGGGCCTCTTACTGCCAACTTTAGCTTTGGGGAATATTTTTCAGTAAGGGCCTAGCACATTTGACCCTTAGTGTTTCCCTTTTTAAATGAACAACAAGAATCGAATGGAACTTGTGTTGTCTGGGTGTTCAGCATAAGACCGAGAAATCAAAGATGTCCTTTTGGGAGCAGTTCTGTTTCTGCTTCCAGAAGGGACGGACTGGATGAGGTAATCATCTCTTCTGCTTCAGTGTTGCATGTTGCATAATTCCACAGTTACTCCACAGGTCTGAATCAAGATAACTGCTGAAGGAAAGAAGGGTAAAAGATACCGGGCAGCCTTTGTGGTGGTGTGTTCTGGCTGGGCTACACCTCGGCTAACCAGAGGGCTTTGCTTTCCCTCTGCTCACCCCAGCTTCTTTCAGCTACAGGGAGGTGTTATGCCTGAGGGTGTATACCTGTGGGTGGAAGAGAGGCCAGTTTCTTGCTCAGAAGCATCAGGAGCTCCTGAAAGAAGCTGCAAAACCATGTCTAAGTGAAATGTCTTGGGTTGGAAAACAGCTATGAAGTGCTCATCTAAGAGTACTAGTTAGTGCTGTGTAGTGGAGGTGATGGTCACTTAAGCAAAGTGCCTGCATGGCACTGTGGAGCACAACCTGTGGTGGATGTCAGACTTTACATTTTCCATAGCAAAGTCTTTCCTTCCAAGTTACTAAGGCAGACTTTTAGCTATTTAAATACCTGATTTTCTTTGTGGTCTTTACTTGTTAAAACCTCATATGGTAGCTCTAAACAATATCTTGCCTTTACTTACCAGAAGGATTATTTAAAGAAGTACTGTGAATGCTTACTACCCCTTTTGTTCAAGCAACCACACTTTTATTTATTTTAGGGTTGTTTTATTTCCCCCTCCTCTAACTTGACTGCTTAGGATCTACAGCCTATAATTTGAACTTAACTGAAACATCAGGTTAACTTGCCTTCTCTCTGCTTAGTTGTCAATATATTTTTAGTGTAATAGAAAATAAATTACATGAGTGTGTTGACTGTAATATATATGAGCTGTCATTTGGTGATGTGATCTGTGTAGATACCCTGCCATACTGCATTATGCAGCATGATGCTCTCTGGTGGTGTTTGAGATTGGAGTCTTAAAATGCAAATTTACTGGGACAACAGCTAAGGTTTTTCATCCCATCTACAATCCAGATCTGTTCTGCCAACTCTTATTTTAAAGCACTGCTCTCTACCACATGAACTGAGTTGTGCATTCCTTGTCCTCTAAACGTGTGGCAGTGCAGGGTCCAGATGGGAAACTCTTTATATGTAAAACTTACTGGTTTGGATATTTAAAATTATGCTAAGTTGTATTGTAATCTCTCTGCTTTTGTGCGAGTTTTCTCCTGTATGTGTGTTCTGGTTTGGTTTTTTGTTGTTGTTTTGTGAGGGTTTAGTTTTTTGTTGGTTGGTTTTATGTTTGGTTTGTGGTGTTTTGTTGATTTTTTTTATTTTTTTTAATTTTTTCCCCTCCAACAAGCTTTCTGATTATTGATTCTTAAGTTAGCATTTAACTTTGGAATGACTGTAGAACTTGTTTTGCTACCTGTTAGGTTTGCCTTGTAATTATGTATTTTACTACATGTATTTCATAATTTCTCCACCCACCTCTGCTCCAGCACTTTAATCTTTCTTCTCTGCTGACTTCACAGAGACTCTGCATTTGGTGGAGCTAGACCTGAACATTTTCTAGCTGTCATTTAGAAACTGGTGGTTCTCAGAGCCAAACACTACTTCAGGATGAGTTTTCTCATCCTCATTGTCCCCGTGGATCTTACGGTCCATTTGACATTGGTTGGGATGTCTTTTTTTTTTTTTTAGTAGAGATGCCATAGGCTGTTCCTGAGTGGGTGTTTCTCCTGCAAATATGTTTGTTTGTCACAATGCATCAGGAAGACAAGAGACACATGTATTCTCCTCTGTGTGAAATCTTGCTAGTCTTACTGCTTTGTGAATCTCAGCAACAGGGAGAAATTAAGAGATGGAGGACGTGGTGATTGCAGGCATAGCAGGAAAGCTGCCAGAATCTGAGAACTTGCAAGAGTTTTGGGAGAACCTGATTAATGGAGTTGATATGGTCACAGAGGATGATCGGAGATGGAAACCAGGTGAGTGCTTATTGTGTCTCCTTTTGGAGCCCTGACTTCTGAGCATTTTAGAGGAATTATCCTATGAAAGGGTTTATCAGATGTGAAACCCTGCCAGAACTTCACTTCTGATATACCATCAAGAAATTCAAGAACACTTTTATGAAGGTCTCTGCAATCCAGTTTATAGTATCATGTCCTATGGAGTATTAGCTTATAAATAATATGTAGCTTACTTCCAAATAAAAGAACACTCTAACAGAGCAGCTAGACAACATGAATCCTGTACCTGCTGTTGATAGCTGTGGCAGTAAGACAGCTCTGTCATTTTTCTAGGTTGAGAAGTAACACTGGACTCCAGTCTTGTGATTTAGGGCTTTTTACAATGTTGTTTTCTGTCGTTGTCTTTCTGAAGTGTTTGGCACATGTCTCTCCAATCCAAGCTACTGATTTGCAGAAGTGAAAAGTAGCTTTTGTTTTCTTTCTAACTGGTGACTGACTGGAACCACTGATTTGGACTGCATTTATGTGCTTGATACAACTTGCCAAAGCAAAAATCCTTAAACTAGATAATTATAATTTTTAAGACTTTCCCAGATATGGCAGCAAAAGATACCTGTTTTTGTTAATGCAGTGTTCTCATTTCTAAATGAGGTTCAGAGAGATGGGTAGGTAGATATTCATGCAGCACTCTGAGTACTGCATCAGGGAAGTGAGGTTTCAGGTGTAATAGAAAATCAGCTGTGGTCAGTCTGTACTTTGTCTCAGCTGGTAGCTGCTTCAAAACTGATGTATTCTGTGACTCAGGGTTAAATTTTTCTTCTCAGGAATTTATGGACTGCCCAAGAGAAATGGAAAGCTCAAGGACTTAAGCAAATTTGATGCATCCTTTTTTGGGGTTCACCCCAAACAAGCTGATACGATGGATCCTCAACTTCGCATGCTGTTGGAGGTTTCTTATGAAGCTATTTTGGATGGAGGTAAGCAGCTGAATGACTGAAGAAGAGTATTGTGCTCTGTTGTCTCTGTGCAGCAGGTGCAGACATGCACCTGTGTGATGAGATCTCTAACAAGAGAAAGCCAACACATTAGAGAGGAGACTGAAGAACTGATACTGGGGTTAGAACAAAGCTGTTTTCTGTGGAACTCAAAGGAAATCTGTGCTGACTGCCAGCAAATCTCTACATGCATCATATGGTACAACCAGTGTGACAGAAACACTTGAAACAGTCAACAGTTCCAGAGCTTTTGTATGTTCTGCTCAACCTAATATTCCATAACAGATCCCTTTGTTAAAAGCATATTTGTAGTGCAAAAGGAGGATGACTTGGTTAGAATTCTCATTCATGATCTGAAAGAAGGCAGATGGCCTGGTGTATTCCTGTCTATTCTCCAGGTTCATGGAAGACTTGTAGCATTTGATCTGCTTCTATAGAAGGTTTACACAAGAAGTGTTCTTTCAGAAATAGGATCCTATTTCCTGCATTGCTGCCAGTATCTTCAGCTTTTGAGTTACTTACCCACAGAGCCAAAACAATTATTCTTCATGTTAATCTGTTTCATGTCTGGACATAAGAGCACATTGGAAAAAGTTGGAACCACCTTGGTAGCGCTGGCTTATTAACACTTGATCCTCTGCAGAGCCTCAGTCTGTAGGCTTGAATATTCTGCTTGTCTCCAGAATTCCGGAGGAACAGAGGAGAAACAGCAGAGATTGTTCCAAGTTGAGCTTGCTATGTGTTTTTTCTAAGAGCAAAGCTGTTTCTTGTTCTGGTTGTTGAAAATTTTCCTGGGATTTGTAAGTGGCTAGAGACAGGTATGCATGTGCTCACGTGACATTCCAAATGCTGTGATTTTTCTCCACTTTGGTCTGTCCCTTTTTTCTGCACTGGAAGTTGGCCGTTAGCAGATTGGCATTCGTGTCTTTCATAGTCCATATGCTTTTTTTACACAAGACTCTAGCAATGCCCAGCTAAACTGAAAAGCTGTCTCTGGGCACAGTATGTTCTGGCCAAAAGCCAATACCAAAGTTCTGAGGGACTCTGCAGTAAGACTTGTAAAGTCTGCAATTGAAACAGATAAAAGGTAACTATAGGTATGGGAACAATGCTGCAGGCCTGCCAGAAAGGGACAGTAAGTAGTATTTAATGAACTGGTGCCAGTGCACTTGATATCACCCCAGTTTTCCCCTCACTATAAATTTGACTAATCTACCTTCCAATATCCCCACAGGTCTTAATCCGGTCACCTTCCGTGGCACAGACACGGGTGTATGGATTGGTGTCAGTGGGTCAGAAGCTGGTGAAGCCTTTAGCCGAGATCCAGAAGAACTTTTGGGGTACAGTATGACTGGGTGCCAGCGTGGTATGTGTGCCAACAGGATTTCCTACTTTCTTGACTTAAAAGGTAAATGCCCCTAAACCCATCAATGCTGTTCAGCAATTGCAATTTAAGCATGATTTTACCACAGTTTCTCTAGGGGAGTGGGATGGATATGAGGACATAGACCCATTTTGGGATGAGAAAGTAGTGTACAACTATTATAAAGAGGCATATGAGAAGCAGAAAATGTACTGTAACTGTGTGATAAGGCTCATTGTAAGGGTTTTAACTCGGTTGCTGCTGATGGGCATAGCTGGCATTCATCTGAAAGATGGTGATGAGGTTGGGAAGCGTTCATAAAAAGGCCTAGGTCCTTTCCAACCTTTAGACTGCTATTTGGTATCAAGCTATGTGGAAGTCAGCTAGCCCAGAAACAAATTGACTGGAACAGTTGGCTCTTTTTGAGTATAGTGGAAGAAGCGGGAAAGCCACAAAAATTATGTGATTGAAGGCATAGGCATGGCTCGAACTGTGTGTGGCAGTGAAGAGAGCGGAGGGATGGGAATTGCTCTGAAGAGCAGCTGAGAACAGAGATAACGGTAAGGGTAGTATCAGGAAAGGGAGGGAGGTTTATTGGTGAGAATGGGGAAAAGTAGATGAGACCTGCTTGTGAAGCTACAATATTTCTTTTTGATGGAGACAGAGACAGGATTTTTAAAAATACCTTTAAAGCCCAACTGTTCACGATTTTTTTTTCTACCTTTTTCATCCCTTGTTACCTGGTAACCAGGCAGAAGTGGTGATTCTTGTCTCCCGTTGTATCAGACTTACCTGTTGTGTTATGAAGCAACTCTTATTAAACATTTTTTTGATTGTTTCTCTTGTGATCCCATCTTGAAGTCTCTGGAAAGCAACTCTAGGAAGAAAAAAAAGCTGTTTTTTTTTCCTTTTCTGTTCCCTAAGGACCAAGCATAACTGTTGACACAGCTTGCTCCTCTAGTCTCATGGCTCTGGAAAATGCTTATAGGGCAATTCGTCATGGACAGTGCGATGCAGCCTTAGTAGGAGGGGTCAACACTTTGCTGAAACCCAACACGTCTGTACAGTTCATGAAACTGGGTATGCTTAGTCCTGCTGGTGCCTGCAAGGCTTTTGATGTTTCAGGTAAGGCATTAGTACAAAAGGTTGTCGTGTTGTATGAGGGGAACTTACTGTGGAGTCTATGACCAGATACTCTCGTAATACAGCAAAAAGCTGGCCTCCTAGTTGTTTGTCCTGCCTGGGACATACCCTGGATTTGATCTGTGTTGCATGCACCATTGAACCTGAAAAACTTAACTGCTGGGAAGAAACTGTATGGCTTATTCCTCAGCCATTGGAGAGAGGAAATAGCTGTCTCTTGATGGAAACTTTCTGTCATAATTTGTGATGACGTTAGTTTTATTTATTTTTTTAAAAAGAAATAGATTTGTCATACTCTCGGAGCGGTCTGTTGTAAGCAGTAGTTCAGTAATGAGATGACCTTACTGCATGGTGTTTTGCAACTTTTTTCAAAGCAGCGCGGAATTAGTGATTTGTTCTCTCTCTGCTCTCAGGAGATGGATATTGTCGTGCTGAAGCTGTAGTTGTCGTTCTTTTAACCAAAAAGTCTATGGCTAAGCGGATATATGCCACAATAGTCAATGCTGGAAGTAACAGTGATGGCTTTAAGGAGCAAGGTAAGCCTTGTGTCTCTGAAAAGTGAGGTACCTACAGAACTGTTCTGTCTAGAGTCTCTGTCATCAAAAATGGGCTGCTGGGGAGTTCTTCAGATGTGTGAAGGGTTTTTTTTATTGTTTGTTTGTTTTTTCTGTTTTAGTAAGGCAAGGTTCTGGACACTATTTTGTAAAGAAGTTGAAGGAGACAAGTTTCTACTGTAAAAATTTAACAGATATACAAAGTTATCAGATGGTAGTTTAGCCTTCTTCAGGATATCTCTGCAGTAGCTTCTGTACTGGTGGTAGCAATGGTGGTGGTGCTACAACTGTAAGGCTCCTTCCCTACTGCTGTCCCATTTCTTCCACTCTCCAGTTATGGAGGCATCAAGTTTAACATGTTCTGCTTGAGCTAGAGATCTAGTGTTCTGTTAACCAGTATCTTTTCTACACTAGTCTTAACTCATTACTTTAAATCTATTTGTGGTTCCTCTGCTCTTCTTCCAAAGAGCCTGAAAGGCTTATTGTGTTTGGTGCTAAGGACATTGATGTAAATTGTGAAAAAATCTCTTTGCTTTTTTGGACTTGAGAGTCCCAAGCAATTGAAAGGGTGCTAAAATGAGAACAGGAAGCATCTTATAGGAGAGAGGAATTGATGACAGTTTTGGTCCTAGGTGTGACATTCCCATCTGGAGAGATGCAACAGCGGTTGATCAGCTCTTTGTACAGAGAATGTGGTATCAGTCCTGGAGAAGTGGAGTATATTGAAACTCATGGGACAGGCACCAAGGTCAGCATGGACCCTTTGGGTTTGAAGTGTTTTCTTCTCCCTTATTTTCTTCCCTTGCATCACTTGACACACTTTTCTGTCAAATTATTCTTTGTCTTTCCAAAATGACCTATATGTCTCCCTTCTAGTCACTAGAATCTGTACTGCTTCACCACTTTTTGGTTTTCCCCAAACATCTTAATCTTTCAGATTTCTCTCTTATAGTGTGTTTTGGAAATGTGAGCTAGCAGCTGTTCTGATTCTTTTCCTACTAGGTTGGAGATCCACAGGAAGTAAATGGCATTGCAAATTTCTTCTGTCAATGTGAGAGAGAGCCACTGTTGATTGGATCAACCAAGACAAATATGGGCCATCCAGAGCCTGCTTCTGGGCTTGCTGCATTAGCCAAGGTAACCGGTGGCTTGAGAAGAAAAGCTGGGGAGAGGGGGAAACACAACAGTGTGTTGGGTTTTTAATGTTTGTTTTAAGGAAAATTTGCACCCATCCAGGATAAGATGTTCACTGGTAATGAGAAGAACTTGGGTGATTCTTGTTAATTACTGCTTGATTCACCTGCAAATACTTTTTTAGAAGCTCAGGTGGCTATTCTGCAAGCTGGACACAAATGCCCAGGTGGCCCTCTGCTGTGTGCACACACTTTAGTTCCCCCTTCCTACTGAATTCTACAGGAGTTTGTCTGCTCAGAATAAAGGCTTTGGGATCACTTTATTGATTATCCTTACACTGGACCTCCCCACAGAACTATACTGTAAGTCACGTGGGTTTGAGGAGTGTACAAGTAGAGGGATTGAAATGTTTGGAGTAGTTGGCAATGACCAAAGATAAGAGGCAGCGTGGACTTTCAGTGCCAAAAGAGTAGCTGATCCTTCTGGCTTGTTTGTCAGGGATGTATCATCTCTTCCTCTTCTCTCTTTATGTTCTCAAGAAGCCAGGTGAGTTCTTTGGGATGAGGCTAGTAGCTTGAATAACTGGTTGTCTTGGCAACCAGCCTGCTAACTACTGCTGTAGGCAGACAGTCACCTATTTGCTCTAGCTGTTAAACTGCTTAGCAGAGTGTTTGGCTTGGTTGTAAGCCTATTACTGACAGCCTTAGAGCCATGCATATTGAAGTCATGTACACACTCTACTAGAATTTTAGGCACTTTAAAGTGGTTATTGTGACCTGAATACATACAAGTTGCCATGAATAGCCTCATCTGCAAATAAATAATGGAGACAGCAATGTTTGTCTCTCTCTGTAGAGGTAAGTTTATTTTTTTTAGTACATCTATCTCTGACTGACACCTTCTTCGTAGAAGGAATGATAAGAATCATAAAATAAACATCTCCATCCATACTGTGTTGTACGTTATAAACAGTTTGTTTAGTGTGGTTCTGCTGTGATCTGTCAGGACGGAATCGTAACTTGGAGGTACTGTTTCCCTGTCTGTTCCTTAGAGGATGCAGCACTGCAAAGACAAGGGTGACAATTTATTTTTGAAGACTTTCCTGACACCCTGTTTTCTCACTCTTTTTTTTTTTTGGTCAGTTTTCTCACTTAAGTTTGTATAAGAACTGAGAGCTGCAGGTGAGAGCCCCTGGCACCCATCACACCTGCTAGAATTTCTTTTTGCTGTTTCCAGATCTGGCATCTTGAAAGCACCTGAAGCTTTGGAAACATATTGGAAGCTCTGTCTCCGTTCTTGATTCTTTGAAAGTTGGGCAACACTTAGTGTTCTAAGGTTTGGAAGTTAATCATAATGGCAGATCAGGCATCCTTTGAGATCAAGCCAGAAGCAACACCAGCTCTCTCTCTTAGACAGTTAACTGCAGTTTCTGTAAATGTTTTCTTCTGGAATTCCACAAAATGTTCTTACATGAAACGTAAGTTAGGACAGTAGATCTTGAAAGTATCTGATTTCAGACTTGAAGAGAATCCATTAATTATGTGGAAAGGTAGGAAAGAAACTAGGGCTTGCCAGGGACACTTTAGTTAAATTCTGGTAGGGGAAGGAAAATTCACCTGCGCCTTTGAACTACTCAGCCTGTCTGATTACTCGCTGTACAACAAAAACAAAGCTGCCTGGTGTCTGTGCTGTACACTCACCGTACTGTACCCTCAAACTTGTGTAGAAACGATGTCAGACTTAAAAGTACAAATATGTATTATTGTGTAAAGCAACAGCAGGTTCATTGTGCATAGTATTGTAGGTGCAGGACTGTGTGCATGAAAATACGTAGACTGCAACTTGAAACATGCTGACTGGAGTTGAAATCATGCATTTATGCTGGTTGTTCTTCCAAGTAGGCTGCCATGTCTGATAGTCAGTTTGGAAGAACAGTTCCCAAACCAGTATTTGTCCATTTGAGATGATGAAGGAACTGTCTAACAGAGAGAGCAACTGACCTTCTAGTCTGTGGTTTACTGGACTTACAGAATCATAAATTGTTTTGGTTTAAACAGACCTTTGAGATCATCAGGTTCACCACTAAACCATGTCTCTAAGCACTGCCTCTACATGTTTGTTAAATGCCTCCAGGGGTGGTGACTCCACCACTTCCCTGGGCAGCCTGTTCCAATGCTTGACAACCCTTTTGGTGAATAAATTTTTCCTATTACCCAATCTAAATATTCCCTGGCAAAACTTGAGGCCGTTTCTTTTTGTCCTATGACTTGTTACTTGGGAAAAGAGACACCTTGCTCCAGCCTCCTTTCAGGTAGCTGTAGAGAGTGAGAAGGTCTCTCCTGAGCTTCCTCTTCTCCAGGCTAAATAGTCCCAGTTCCCTCAGCCACTCTTTGTAAGATTTGTGCTCCAGACCCTTCTCAAGCTCTGTTGCGCCTCTCTGGACACACTCCAGCCTCTCAATGTCCTCCTTGTAGTGAGTGGCTCAAAGCTGAATACAGTATTAGAGGTGTAGCCTTACCAGTGCTGCATGTGTGGCAATGTGTGACTGAGGAGAGATGAAGTCAAGTGTGATGAAGGGACAGGATCTGAAAGGGGAGAAAGAAGATGTGATGTTCTTAGTAGCCAGGCAGCTTTTCTAGCAAGACTGCATGGTTTTCCAGCTAGAACGAGTCTAGAAGCTAAACTTAAAGCCTCTACTGTCTCCCTCACTGCTGACTTCCTGCATGGACATAAAGTTTGCCTAGGTTGAAGTAGGTGCTACCTCAGTGACATCAATAATGTTACTGTCTGAAGAGTTCCTTTAGATAAACAACTAGAGCTGCTTTAGTGTATGCTATGTGGTCATTTATAGTAAAACAACAACAAAGGAATGTAACAAAAAGATGTGGAGTACAGAACACTGTTTTTTCTTACAGGTCATTCTCTCTCTGGAACATGGGCTGTGGGCTCCAAATCTTCATTTCAATACCCCTAATCCAGATATTCCTGCCTTACAAGATGGCTCTTTGGAAGTAGTTTGTAAACCAATGCCAGTGAAAGGTGGCCTTGTCAGTATCAATTCTTTCGGCTTTGGAGGTGCTAATGTTCATGTCATTCTGAGACCAAATGAGAACAAACATCAGCGTCTGGAGACTTTTAACGTGCCAAGACTGGTTCAAGTTTGTGGCAGAACCCAAGAAGCTGTGGAAATACTACTTCAAGAGAGCAGAAAACATGGAGGATGCAGCCCGTTTCTAAGCCTGCTCAGTGATATCTCTGCAATTCCTGTATCATCCATGCCCTACAGGGGCTACACACTAGTTGGCACTGACAGTGACATAAAAGAGGTTCAGCAAGTTCAGGCATCTGGTAGACCGCTCTGGTACATCTGCTCAGGTAGGTGTGCAGCAGTGGGTCCAGGCTTCTGCATTCCTCTGTAGTTCTGGAGCTTGAGCAATTGGATTCTGTGCTCTAATGTTGTTTTCCACTCTAGCGTGAGGAAAAATCTTGCAGCCCTATGATACATCTAGCAGACTCGTATTTCCTGTGTTCTGTCTTCTGATGATAGCATAATTCCAGGAAAATAAAAAGCAGTGTTTAATTTAGAGAACGTTAGAAACGTACAATATTTTGCTCTGGAATAGAATTCTTTCACTGCCAGCGCAAGTGTGTGATGTCTGCTCCTTTTATAGAGCATTACTAAAGCTCACCTTCTCCTTGCCTATTCCTGCAGGCATGGGAACACAGTGGAAAGGTATGGGCCTGAGCCTTACGAAGTTGGATTTGTTTCACCAGTCTATATTGCGTTCAGACGAGGCTTTGAAGAACACAGGCTTAAAGGTCTCGGACCTGCTCCTACAGGCAGACGAGAACACTTTTGAAGATACTGTCCATGCATTTGTTGGACTAGCTGCCATTCAGGTAAGACTCAAATGACTGGTGGAGGGGGTCATGGACTCAATCCACATAGGCATGGTCTGCTAGTGTGCCTGTTTGGCCAGTAACACTTTATACCAATTAATGGAAGCTTGTTTTCTGTAATCGTCAAATGGCAGCTTTTATAAATCTCTGATAGGAGGGAGTGTGTTGCACCCTTTACAGTTTTGGGTTCTGCTATTTGCAATATGCTCAGACAAATACTGTTCTAAACTGATTGGTGTATGAATGTGTGTATGTGGGGCATTTTCTCCTTTTCAGAGACTAAGAAATGTCCTCAGGTTTTATGTGAACATTTATGCCAAGGAACAAAGTTCTGTAGAATGCCTTCTAAATTTTTTTTCTGCAAATGAACTAAATTATGCTAAATGAAGTCTCCTTTAATTCTGTCAGTGTGTTTTGAAATGATCTGGAAATCTGGTCTTGCCTCCTACTTTGTACAGACATGCACTTGGAAATAGCTTCTTAGTGGAAAGCTACATAGTGGGGAGGCTGAAACAATACTGGCGTCATATTGCTTTGAAATGATGCTACATCTGCAGCTGTGGGGGAAAATAAAGCAGTGAGGCTAAGAAGAATGTCTGTACAAAAAAACCCCATTTTGTAATGTCCCCATTACTGCTGTGTGCCTTTGAGGCCTGACACCTGCTTACTCTGGCATGGAATCACTTATCCTGCTTTTTCTTGCAGATTGCCCAGATTGATATGCTGAAGGCTGCAGGTCTGGAACCTGATGGCATTTTAGGCCATTCAGTGGGAGAATTAGCTTGCGGCTATGCAGATAACTCTTTAACACATGAAGAAGCCATTCTTGCCGCTTATTGGCGGGGACGATGTGTTAAAGAGGCCAAATTGCCCCCAGGAGGAATGGCTGCTGTTGGTAGGTATACCCTTGACAAAAGAGTGATGCAGGAAAGTGTCTCTGATCTCTGTTGTATGTCATTGGGATAAAACTGAGCTCTGACAGGTATTGATGGAGACAATCATGTCTGCAAAATTGTGGCTATTTGTGGCTTCCTCTCAGAGTCAAGCTCATGTGTTCTTTCTCGTGTTCTAGCTCAGATTGCCAAGGAAAGATGAGAGAGAACAACCAATTCTGTAGCTTCTTTGAAAGTGTGTGGGTTCACTCCCACCCCATCCATTAATGGGATGGTATGAAGATTCAGTCCTCTCTTCTTGTGCTGAATATCCCAGTGCAAAATGTCATGCTAAAGCCCTGAGATAAATATTCTTAGCTTTTGCAGAATCACTTCTGGGGAGAGGAGGGATGTCAGTCTTTCTCTTAAGAATCCTTCCAAGTTTTGCAAAATGTTGCTTTAAGTGTAATGATTGTGCAGTTAAGATTGCCTCCCCTTGTGAGGCTCACTGCTAGAAACACTTGTGTTGTCCTGAGGTCTTCCTTCTGTAGGTCTGACGTGGGAAGAATGTAAGCAACAGTGTCCTCCAAATGTGGTACCAGCCTGTCACAACTCTGAAGATACTGTCACTGTGTCGGGGCCTCTGGTGAGCAAGGAACTGATATGGTGCATACTGGCATTGTAATTGTGACCCAAGAAGTACTGGTTTGGAGAAAGTACGAAGCTGAGTTAAAGCTCAGCTGCTTATAAAGGGGAACTGGATTAAAGTGATGGGAGGTGACATGGTGCTTTGTATAAATTTAAACACTCAAATGTTCTGTGAGGGGAAGTGATGCTAGTGCCTCAGTAAGCTAGTAATAAAATCCTCTATATAGTAAATAGTCTTATAGCCATGGGCATAATGAGTGGTAGATTATAAGACTGAGAAAGGCAATAACCTCATCCCCGATGTGGCTCCCCTTCAGTGGGAAGTGATGAAGGGCATGGGGGGAGTACAGTGACTCATACAGGACCCAAATGTGTTGAGAACTTTTATTTCTAGTTTGTTTATATTCCTCTTTTTAGGCATCTGTGAATGAGTTTGTAGCCAAACTGAAAAAGGATGGTGTATTCGCAAAGGAGGTGCGCAGTGCTGGAGTTGCATTTCATTCCTATTACATGGCATCTATTGCACCAGTGCTGCTCAGTGCCCTGAAAAAGGTAATATTGCCAGACTGTGGCTTGCATGGCTTACGCTCAGGCACTTGGATTTGAGTATAGGTGATTGTGAGCTTAAAGGGGTTCCTTTCTTTAGGAGGAGAAGGAAATCTCTTGAAGAGCATGTAGACCTCTGTGAGACCTGAGGCCACTGACTTCAAACCTTAAGCAGAAGGATGTCCTGAGCAATGAAGTTGAGAAAAATGGCTTGTGACAAGAAGGGGCTGCTTGCTTTTACCTTTTGTATTGTTGTCTATGACATGGAACTTTTCCTCCTGTCCCTCTTCCTTGTCTGTCTGTAGGTAATTCCATACCCTAAACCTCGTTCAGCACGATGGATCAGTACATCTATACCTGAATCTCAGTGGCAGAGTGATCTGGCTAGGAATTCCTCTGCAGAGTATCATGTGAACAACCTAGTGAGTCCAGTGCTGTTCCATGAAGGTCTGAAGCACATTCCAGAGAACGCTGTTGTAGTAGAGATAGCTCCGCATGCTCTTTTACAGGTATTGTATTTGATTGTGTCAGTATGATACTATATTGATATACTGCTGCAGGAAGGAGATTGAGGGTCTGAGAACTAGGGAATACCACTTTTTTTTGTATTTACTCCCTAGTTCTGAGAACACTCTCACAGTTATAACACTTTCTTAATGGATTCTTTTAGTGTAGGTTTTGATATGATTTTTTTCTGTTTTTTTGTTGGTGTTTGGGGTTTTTTTTGGGTGGTGGTGTATTTTAATATTAAAAATAAAATCCCAACAGACTTGCCACTTCCCCATCCAGACATTCACATTGTTGCCTTTATTCATTGCCATGTATTTCAGATAGCTGATAGTCTGCTCTGAACTGTGCAATGAGTAAGAAAAGCATTTCATTGTTTGGATCTAATGGAGAGTGTGTGTGGAAATTGGGGGGGGGGGCGGAAATTCAAGACTAACAGGCCTTCTCTATTAAAAATCTGTTACCACCATCTGTACACTGAATTTCACTTAAGGTTCTTGTCTTAGAAGGTGGTGGCTGGTGATGGGGTTTTCCTCTCGTCTCAGACCAAGTAGTCTGAGATCACAGGAGCTTTCCTTCTTCATAAACTCCTTTCCTCTAATGATCAGATCATTATTCCTTTCTCCCCGCCCTGTAAGAATTGAACTTTGTGGAGTTAGCTCCACAGCAGAGGATGCAGAATGTGAAGTACATTAGGATGCACTTGTACCTCAAGATCAGTGCTGTGGTCTTATACCTGTCCCTTAAATATCAAGGACTGGTTTTTTTTTATTTGGTCTCTGGCGTGCAAGAGGACAAAAGACTTAATAAGAATCACAGTTACTTGTGAATCAAGTTTAATAGCTCTACAGTGCTTATGAGTTACAATCCATTGTATATTTATTATGTCATGTTATTTTTATTTATGCTTTGAAAGTAACTTGAAAGGAGAATCGGAGGAGAGCTTTTAAATTAGCAGATATTTTTATCTATACGCTTAATGTTAAAATCATTGTACAGTTCTGGACTCTAATGGAAGTGACTAAAGACTTACTTCATCAGCTGCGTTTGAGTGTATTCTGGTTATCTCTCCCCCCACTACCCTCCCCCCCCCTTTCTCCCATTTAAAGACCATGGGATCAAATTGAAGAGAAGATACAAGTTGGGTCAGATGTTCAGAGCTGCCTTTTTTGATTTAATGCCTGTTTGGAAAATACTCTAGGATGCTTCAGACTAAAAAGGGCTGCTCCTGGGAGTAAGGGCCCAAGCTCTGTGTGTGTGTGAGTGTGGGAGGCTTTTGAGAGAGTGATCTTGCAGTTCCTGAAGTGCAGCTTTTGATTCCACTTGACAGTCTGCTTGGGAAAGGGAGATTTGTGTTTTGGCAGAATTTCATGAGTATTAGACAGGTTCTGCTTTTCCAGATGTGCAACTTTTTGGGTTCCTGGAAGAGTATTGTGCTGCTCTTCTTCCCTGATAAAATGGCATACATTCTAGCACCTAGCACAGAACTCTTGGCCCAGAAACAGAAGTGGTTTGAAATCTATAGAGAAAAATTCAGAGACAAAGTAGTAAGTAATGCCTTCCACCAGTGATTTATGGACTCTACTTGACCAGGCTATCTTGAGGAGAACTTTGAAACCAACTTGCACCATTCTACCTTTGATGAAGAAAGAGCACAAAAATAATTTGGAGTTCTTCCTAACACAGACTGGAAAGATTCACTTAACTGGGTAAGGAGACTAAGAGAGGTGGGTGAGTGGGTTATCAAGTTAGGAGAGAATTCAAGTCTTTTCTCTAGCATGCATGTCTTCACAAGAATTTAAATACTCCTTCAACAAATGTGGAAAAAGTGGGGTTTACATCTGTACTTTACATATTTAAATGCTCACTTGTGAAATGTTGCCTTGGGTTAGAGACTGCTTGGGCTGGGAAGACGCCTTTTAAAGAGGAGTCCCATTTTAGAGGCCTAGGAACCTGGAACTAGCTCTTGGAAATAAATTTTGCGTCTTGCGGACTGTTAGAATTGCAAATCTCAGACATGGAGGCCAAGACCAATTGCTGTCTGACCTCTTAAGTATTTTTATATTTTAAATTTATCAAACTCTATTTCTACTCCACCCGCCGTTGTATTGATGCTTCTTTTTTATCTTCCTAGGATAAATGTTATTGGAAATAACTTGTTCCCACCTGTGGAATACCCTGTCCCAGTGGGAACACCCCTTATTTCTCCACACATCAAATGGGATCACAGCCAGGATTGGAATGTTCCAAAAGCTGAAGATTTTCTAGCAGGTTCCAAAGGCTCCGCATCTACTGCAGTCTACAATATTGGTGTGTTTTCCTGATTGGGGTTTTTTGTGTTTGTCTCTTTCCAGCTTTATGTCTGCATTTCTTTTGTAAAACTAGGGAAAGAATACTCAAAGCAGCATTCTCTAATCCATCTTCTGAAGCTTAGTGTTTGGTTTCAATTGAAAAAGACTGGAACTGCTTCTCAAATAGGATGAAAGAATATCAGCAGAGCAAGAAACTGTCTTGATTCATACTCGGAGTAGTTTTAAGAGCTGCATGTTGCCAGGCAGGATAAACCACTAGGACCTCTTAAAGACACTGAGGGGAAAGACCTCTTTATTAGGGTGTTTTTAGTATTTTTATTCTGCTCTTTATTCTTTGACAGATGTAAGTCCTGACTCTCCTGACCACTACTTGATTGGTCACTGCATTGATGGCAGAGTCCTGTACCCAGCAACTGGGTACCTAGTACTGGCTTGGCGAACTCTAGCACGATCTCTTGGCATGTCTATGGAGCAAATAGCTGTTAAGTTTGAAGAAGTCACAATTCATCAGGCAACTATCCTTCCCAAAAAGGGTGAGTGAGGAGTGCTGATACAACTGGAAAACTGTGTAATGAAGATGAAGGGAGGGTGAGGAAAGAAATGCAAGGGGAAAGTGAGGAGGAACACAGGAGAAAATATAAAGAGGAGTACAATATGACTGAACAAAGAAGTGAATTCATACAGTCAAGTAGCACATGTTATGGTCATCTCTAGCACATGTTGTGCACAGTGAGTCTGGAAGGGTGAAAGACAGAGCTTTGCTCAAGGGTGGTAGCAGTGACCTCACAGTACTATCTTCCTCAATGTTTCTTGCAGGATCAGTACAGCTGGAAGTAAGACTCATGCCTGCTTCCCATTGCTTTGAGGTGTCAGGGAATGGAAATCTGGCTGTGAGTGGTAAGTGAAGGGAGTATAAACATATGCACTGTCCTACTAAAATCCATTATTTATGGACACTGATTCTTATTCTTGCCATTGTGCCCATTAGGGAAGATTTCCCTCCTAGAAAACACTGCTCTGAAGAACTACCATAACCAGCTAGTTGACTTTCAGACTCAAGTAGACATGAGCTCAAAGTCTGGCCTCTTGAAAGAAGATGTTTACCAAGAGCTGCATCTGCGTGGATATAATTATGGACCAACTTTCCAAGGCGTTCTGGAATGCAACAGTGAAGGTAAATTTACTTTCTATAGAAGAATGATGAGCATGACTATTGTAACAATGAATATTGGATCTTTTAATTCCATCTGTATTGAGTCTACCTGACTGTGCTTTGTGTCGTAATTATACTTTGAGTGATAATGGAGAACAACCAAGAGTTCTGACAGACCATTGGAAAGCTGGTATCTCCAGTGCAGAACTGACTATTGTAGTTCACAGGGGAAGCTGAGTACACACAGACGACTTTGCATTTGATAAGCAGTGACTTCTGGCATCTGCTGAACAACAGAAATCACAGTGAGGCTTCTTCTTCTGCAGCAAACACAGGGAAAATTCTGTGGAACGGGAACTGGGTGACCTTCCTTGACACCCTGCTACACATGATAATCTTAACTGAGGCTGGGCGCAGTCTACGCTTACCCACCAGGATTCGCTCAGTTTGTATTGACCCAGTGGTGCATAAAGAGCAGGTGTGCCAATACCAAGACAATGTGGAAGGTAATGTCTCATGCTTGGGGTTTTGCTAGTTGCTTTAACTGCTGTGTGGATGAATGTATGACTTTCTAAAAAGTGGGATGGACTTCAGCAGACCTCCTGTCTCCAGGCTGTTCTGCAGTCCTGTAAGTGTAGCTGCTGTTTTGCAGCTTCTATAACAGTCTGACATAGCACTGTTCATCCGATCACCTCAAATAAAATACTTGTAGTGTTTGATGCAAACTTATATTTCTTTCCTGTCTTTCAGCTATTGATGTTGCTGTGGACCACTGTCTTAATAGCCTTAAAGCAGGAGGTGTTCAGATCAGTGGTCTTCATGCTTCTGTAGCACCACGACGGCAACAGGAACGGATCCCTCCCACACTGGAAAAATTCTGCTTTGTGCCCTATACTGAGAGTCACTGTTTGTCTTCCAGTGTCCATCTGCATGCCTATTTGGATCACTGCAAAGGTAGAGTGGGGTTGGTTTCTTGTCACAATAGTGGAATCCTCCAGCCTGACAAATACCTTGAGAGAAGCTGTCCATACTACTTCAGAACGTCCAAGAAAGTGTTGGTCTCTGTAGAAGACTTCAGCAGGAGTCCTATGTCTGGATGCTTGCAGAGGGGCACAAATCATCTTGAAGGAGAAACCCAGCCTAGTTGCTTTGAATGCTGACAGGAGAGCGTACTTCCTCCAGTCTTTAGCTTTCTTGTTTTGTTTTTCCCTGTGAATTGCCAAGATGAGTAAGCTGACGTGTCTGTTCCCATTTGGTTGTTGTGGGCACAAGATCATATCCAAGGAGGGGAAGTGGTTTAGTGTGAGGCATGCAAAAAAAAAAAAAAAGCTTGTGTTTGCTTCAAGAATAGAATAGGAGCAACTTAGTCTGTTGGGAAAGTGGTAGCCTAGTAGAGTCCTCTTTGAATGGGGAGACATCCACTCAGCTCACCACTTTAAGTGCCTTTTCATCAAAGAAGAAAAAATTACTATTTTTTTTTTAAGGTTTTACTCCAGTGGTGAATTTGGTTATATCTTGAGATGGAAATTTTGTCATTCTGTATTGGCAAAGTGTCTTCGCACTCATCCTTTGATTTGGCAGTAGATTTTAAGGATTTTTCTTTTTGTCTGCTGTATGCACATGCTATCCCCAAAGTTTTTTACATGTGCTGTAGTGGGGTTTTTATTTTATTTTTTGTAATGCTGTTTCTGATCTCAGTCAGGATAAGCTGTTTTGCTTCTAGTTATAAAGCAAAAAGCATTTCTCTCCACAACTCGCTAAATCAGTTAGAAGTTTCCTGTTAGTTGTCCTCTTTCAGTCAGTCTTGCCACAGGTAATTTTGATGTTTAGACTGTCTTTCCAAAAAGCCTACTTGCTTCGGGGCTGCAAATACTGCACAATACGTAATCATATGAATGTAGGGGAGCATCCAATAGATCTTTGTGGCTAAGCTAACGATACGACATGCTGTAATTTGTGGTGCAGTTCAGCTGGTATAGCAAATGAAGGAAAAGAAAAATCCTTGGAAAATCTGACTCTTTCTTCTATTCCATAGATCTGATTCAGAAATTAGAGGCTAAATTGGTAGTGCATGGAGTCAAATTAGCCATCCCTGGACTAGAAACTGCAGTGGCTGCTGCAAAGTCCTCACCCATACAAAAGGGCCTTCAGCATATCCTTAATGAAATCTGCCATCTGGAACTGAATGGAAACCTCCATTCTGAGCTGGAAGAGATCGTGACTCGAGAGAAAATGCACTTCCAGGACGATCCTCTTCTCAATGGATTGCTAGATTCTTCAGAGTTGAAGACTTGCTTGGATGTGGCATTGGAGAACATGACCAGTCACAGGATCAAGACGGTAGAGGTTAGCTGTGGAAGCCTGGGGTGGGACCAGAGCTAGTCTTTATAGGTCTTCCAGTAATCTGGTTATGTACTGCTATTGTTCCAGTTATAATTCTGGGTCTCTTTCATGTTTCAACTTGTTTCCCCTTTTCCTTTCCTTTCTTTCACAGGCTCTTGCAGGAAGCGGACATCTGTTCTCTCGTGTCAAAAGTATTCTGAATATTCAGCCCCTGTTGCAGGTGGACTACATTGTCACTGACCGCACCCTGAAAACTCTGTCAGCTAGTGAAACAGAGCTACAAGATGCTGGAGTTTCGTTTAGCCAGTGGGATCCATCTAGCCTTCCCTCTGAAAATCTGATGAATGCTGACCTGGTGGTATGCAACTGTTCAACAAGTGTTCTAGGGAACACTGCGGAAATTATCTCTAATTTGGCAGCTGCAGTGAAAAAAGGAGGGTTTCTTTTGCTACACACCCTTCTTAAAGGAGAAACTCTTGGAGAAATTGTCAGTTTCCTTACAAGTCCAGATCTACAACAGAAACACAGGTTTCTTAGCGAGGTAAGCATCTTAGAAGGACAGATACTTTCACAGTGGATAGTCTGGAGTCTCCTGCTTGCAGATGCTCTTGTGATAAATGTTGAGTCACTTGCATTGAGGCCCTCTGCAGCAATATGTTGTAATAAATGCTTCTTCAGAAGAGAAGAGTTGTGAATTTTCACATACTAGTTTGAGAGAGTAGACTGTGAATTCAGTCAGGAAAGACTTTAGTGCATTGAAAATGACTCATTTTCATTTGTTTATCTATATAATCTGAATGAAAACACTTGCCAGGACAATTTCTTTATAGCTAAAATAATGTGCTGCATCGTTTGGTGGGGTACAGCTTTGTCACTTCAGTATCAGAATATCTCTTCCTGAATATCTCGCTGCTCTGTCTTTTGCACACCTGGTAATGTGGTAAGACTAGTTCCCTAACCAGGGCTTCAAGATACTTGTACTACTGCTTTCTGAGCATCTTTTAGGGAAGAAGGAATAGTCTAGACATGGATAAAATACTGTTATGTTAATTGAATATATATTTGTAGTGAGACAATACAGAACAGATACCAAGATTTCAAGCAAAAGCAGGAAACAGGTCCACTGCCTGTTGTTCCTGGTGAAGACATCTTTGAGGAAACTCAGCATGAAGTATAGATGTGACTTGTATTTTTATCTGACTTTTGACTTTCCTGTTAATTGTTGTTTTACCTGATTTGACAGGCACAGTGGAAGGACTTATTCAGCAAAGCCTCACTGAGTCTGGTTGCCATGAAGAAATCGTTCTTTGGCTCCGTTATTTTCCTGTGTCGTCAGCAAGCCCCTGCCAAAACACCCATTTTTCTGCCAGTGGATGAGACCCATTATAAGTGGGTTGAATCCTTAAAGGTGAGAATTCCTGTGTCCTGGATATCTTGGTTTCCAGATCATTACACTTTGTGAATTAGGTACTTAGCAGTGTCAAAAGAAGTGTGTGTGTGTATGTTCAGTTACTTTTCTTAAAATAAGTTATTCATCCCTTCCTTAAGGATATGAGGGCTATTTCCTTTCCGTGGTTCCTAGTAAATGGTTTGGGGTTTGTCCTGTAGGAGGTCTTGGCTGACCCATCAGAGCAGCCTGTGTGGTTGACTGCCACCAGTTGTGGGAACTCAGGAATTCTGGGAATGGTGAACTGCCTCCGCCTTGAAGCAGAGGGCCACAGAATCAGGTATGTAAGCATGTCCTTGAGTCACAGTTGGAGATAAGATATTTTTGTGTTAGCTTCTTTTCAGACCTGCAGCAAAGCAAACAAAATGACAACTGTTGTCTTCTAGGTGTGTGTTCATTTCCAACTTGAACCCTTCGTCCGCTGTACCACCTACAAGTCTTTCTTCCCTGGAGATGCAGAATATTGTTCAGAGGGACCTAGTGATGAACGTGTATCGTGATGGAAAGTGGGGCTCCTTCAGGCATCTCCCATTGCAACAAGGTAACTCCTTTGAGGTCTGAGGATCACGTGCAGGGCCTTGAGTCTGAATGGATTTTGAGTAGAAAATGAGTAGCTATTGTTCCTACAATTATTTCTTTACTGTTATTTTTAAATTTATAATCTGGAATTCTACTCCAGCTCAGAGTGAACAGTAGCATGCTCTGGTGCCTGAAGGAGGGATGAGCTGTTTAGTGTATGGGTGGTATTGCAGGGTAAGGAAGGGCTTCCTGGAGAGCAAATGGAGGAGGAAGTAGCAATAAAGTGTTTGCCTATATTAGTGTGTAAAGTTCTTACTGTTCCTTTGCAGCACAACCTCAGGAGTTGACAGAATATGCCTATGTAAATGTGTTGACTCGTGGAGACCTCTCATCTCTTCGTTGGATTGTCTCCCCACTTAGACACTTCCATGTAAATAATCCCGATGTTCAACTCTGCAAAGTCTACTATGCATCTCTCAACTTCCGGGACATTATGCTGGCCACAGGAAAGCTTTCTCCAGATGCTATTCCTGGTGAGTTAAAATTACACTGGAAGAAAGTGTATTTATGTATTACTGGGGTAAAATTCATTCACATAATCTCCTGAATGTTAGTTATGCTCTGGCTAAAGTGTATATTAGTGTTTAGCAAGAAAGCATACTTTTGAAAAGGAAGTATAGCGCTGCTGCAGGACTGAACATCAAAAACTCCTAAGTTCCGCTTCCAGTTGTGGTCCTGTTTTTCACACAGCAAAATTATTAAATCTTGCTGTGAGGAAACATTACTAGCCCCATTGCATAGGTATCAAGCATGAGGTGAAACAACTTGGTGGAGGTTCCAGAGATGGGCAAGGTACACACCAAGGTAAGAATGTTGATGTTTCATGCTGCCATACTACTGGACAAGCTTTGCTTTTAGGGGAGAAAAATGCAAGGTGAAGTAATCTCCTGTCTACAAAATGGGGGTGATAATATCATGCCTCACAGTGAGTCAAGAATTAATGTAATGTCTGTTAAGTGGTTTTGAAACTCTAGAGGGAACAGAACATGTAGGGAGTGCGTTTGGAGATTCTTATGGGCGACTTGACTAGGGCTGGGTTTCCCTTCATGACTGAAATTAGTCTCTGCCTAAGTGGCTGTTTGCAGAAATTAAGGTGTCACAGTAAATGTATTTTTGCTGTGATCATCCTTTCTAGTTTATATATCAATTCTGTTTCAAAAAGGAACAAAGTTGCCTCTGAAACAAGATGTTTCTATGAAATTTCTCAGATGAAAACTGGAAACTAAAGCAATATCATCAAGGATAAAGAGTTAAGACTGAGTGAGACTGAGTCCTTTTCTGCTACTCTTGTAGCAAAAAATTAACTGTGGTGACTTATGAACCGTGTATGGAGTAGACAAATCCCAGCACTACTACTGTCTCTGGGATTCCAGCTTTCAGGGAATATTGTAGTAAATTCTTGACCGAGAAACTTTAGAAGAGAAATTTCCTTTGTAAAAGATGCTGACATTCTTTCAGGTAATTGGGCTCTGCAGCAGTGCATGCTGGGCATGGAGTTCTCAGGACGGGACCTAGCCGGAAGAAGAGTGATGGGATTGCTGCCAGCAAAGGGGCTGGCTACAGTGGTAGACTGTGACAAGAAGTTTCTGTGGGAGGTGCCTAAAAACTGGTAGGTCAACTTCTGCTTTCTGGCTTGTGTGTGTGGTTAAGATTTGCCTTCCTGCTTGAGGCTGATGTCTGCCTTCATCAGACCAGAGGACTGAGAAAAGGGCAACAAGGCTGGTGAGAGGTCTGGAAAACAAGCCTTATGAAGACCGGCTGAGGGAACTGGGGTTATTTAGCCTGGAGAAGAAGAGACTGAGAGGAGACCTTATTGCCCTCTACAACTACCTAAAAGGAGGTTGTAGTGAGGCTGGTGTTGGTCTCTTCTACCGAATTGCTAATGATAGGATGAGAGGAAATGGCCTCAAGTTCCATCAGGGGAAGTTTAGGTTGGATATTAGGAAGAAGTTCTTTACTGAGAGGGTGGTGGGTCACTGGAATGGGCTGCCCAGGGAGGTGGTGGAGTCACTGTCCCTGGGGGTGTTCAAAAAACGGGTTGATGAGGCACTTGAGGCCATGGTCTAATGGTTAGGAATATGATGAGATAAAGGTTGGACTTGATGACCCTGGAGGTCCCTTCCAACCATAATGATTCTATGGTTCTACGACTGCACAATGGGTAGATTCCCCTCTGGGAAATTATAGTCTCCTGAGCAGCTGTAAGATTTGGCTGAGATTCACTGCAGGAGTTGAGCTTTTGTACAATGACTTGCACAAAGTTCTTCATTCTTGGGTTTTTAGTTCCGTATGTTTGAGTATACACTGGGATTTCAGTGTTGGTTATGTTAATGGTTAGTTACTGAAATATTTTTGCAGAAGGATGAAACTCTTGGCTGTGCTTGGCAGCTGTGGTAGTCTGCTGTATGACTGAGAAACACTTATACTTTTTGGTCTGTCTTGGCAGTTTAACCTTTCCTTTGCAGAAAAGCAAATTTAATCAGGAGAATTTAGTAATCTTTTCCAAGCCTGAATATATCTTCTCTCTTTCACTTTGCTGCTTAGGACTCTGGAAGAAGCAGCTTCAGTGCCTGTGGTTTATACCACTGCTTACTATGCTTTGGTGGTCCGAGGTGGTATCAAGAAGGGTGAGAGTATCCTTATTCACTCTGGTTCAGGAGGTGTGGGCCAAGCAGCCATTGCCATTGCCCTGAGCTTGGGCTGCCGAGTCTTTACTACTGTAGGTGAGTATTGAGTGTCCTGTGTTGAGGGAGACGGAAATTCTAATAAATGGAGAGAGGAAATGTGTGTGTGCACGCATGTGTTTGTATATAAAAATACATATTTATATATATACTTTTTCCCACAATATGATCTCCTGTAACTTTGATCTAGTTTCTAGACTGAGAACAGGATACATGGTAAATGTGGCTATTGACTGTGTGTTTGAAACTTCCACAGCACAAACAAATTCGTCTACCTCTGTACACTACATAATCAAAAGTACAGAAGAAGATCAAGGCTTCTTCATTTTAAATTCAGTAATGTGGTCAAAAGAATGTCTTGTTCTGTTTCCGGTCCTTGTTCATAAATGAGCAGTAACAACTAGGCAGACTTTGTCCTACGGTTTGACACCTTGAGGGCCCAAGAACTTTGAAGCAAGTGTTTGATGGTTGCTCAGACCTAGTCCTTGGGAAAAGAAGTGCAGATGAAAGTGGGCTGTTTCATCATAAAAAAAACTAACGTAAGAGTCCTGGCATCATTAAGCCTGTTTTTTTACTTCCAGGCTCCACTGAGAAACGCGAGTATCTTCAAGCAAGGTTCCCACAGCTGGATGCTAATAGCTTTTCCAGCTCACGAAATACTGCCTTTGAGCAACATATACTGCGAGTTACCAATGGAAAGGGTAAGTTCAAGGAATATTCTTCCTTCTTTTCTCAGCTGTGTCACATCATGCAGTTGCACTTTCTAAAGACAAAAGGAGTCACTAGAAAACAGGGTTAGGTTCTCGACAGAGTTGAGTTTATTAAATAGTTGCTTCTCCTGTCATTGCAGGTGTCAATCTCGTGTTAAATTCCTTGGCAGAGGAGAAGCTCCAAGCGAGTTTGCGTTGTCTTGCTCAACATGGGCGCTTTTTGGAAATAGGCAAATTTGATCTGTCTAACAACAGCCAACTTGGTAAGATGGGCATTGGGAAATACATCTCAGTAAGTTTAAGCAAGCATGACGGCACAACAGCATGACAGACTAACCTTCAAATTTTGAAAAGCTTTTAGCTGGAATACTTGTTTCATTTCTATCACTAACAATTTATGTAGTCTTTTCAGCAAACACCTTGCTAAAGAAGCATGGCGCTTGGCGTTTTTCTGGAAGCCTGCATACAATATACAAAATAATTAAGTTATCTTTCTCAAAGTCTGTCTTTAAAATCAGTATAGGACATCTTGTCCATAAAGGGTTAGGCAAGCAGCAAGTAGCAAGCAGTAAAACTCATTTTACATGGTAGTGTTTACCACTGTGTGTGTTAGCTGTAGTTAGATCTGTTGGACTTTGCTTATAAACTTTTTGGGATGTAACATATCCATTTGTAATAGATGAGTGCACTGTAAAACTTAGCAAATTAAGTTCATAGCTATACAAGCTGCAGTTTTGCCCTCTGTTCTGGGTAAAGTTGAAAATTTGTAGAGTGAAAGTAACTGGAATTTTTCAGATAACTATGGAGAACCTGGTCTTGAGATAACCTTAATTTGTTGTTTCACTAAATATCTGTGCCATTTGAAGAGAATTTGATAGTTCCAGTTGGAAGAGACCTGCAATGATCATCTTGTCCAACTGCCTGACCGCCTCTGGGCTGACCAAAAATTAAAGCATATTATTTAAGGGCATTTTCCAAATGCCTCTTAAACACTGACTGGCATGATGCATCAACCACCTCTCTAGAAAGTTCGTTCCAGTGTTTGACTGCCCTTTTGGTAAAGAAATGTTATCTAGTCTGAACCTTCCCTGATGCAGCTTTGAGCCACTTCCATGTGTCCTATCACTGGATACTAAGGACAAGAGTTCAGCGCCTCCCTCCCCACGTCCCCTCTTCAGGAAGCTGCAGAGATGATGAGGTTGCCCACCGACCTCCTTTTTTTCTGACTTAGACAAAGCCAAAGTCCTCAGCTGTTCCTTACAGGACGTGCTTTCCACCCCCTTCACCGTTTTGGTTTGGGTTTTTTTGCCCTCCTCTGGATGCATTCAAGGACCTTTATATCCTTTTTTAATTGAGAGGCCCAGAACTGCACACAGTATTCAAGGTGAGGCTGCACCAATGCTAACTACAGGGGGATAATCACCTCTTTTGACCAGCTGGTTATACTGTATTTGATGTTCTGTGGATGTGGTTTTGCTCTGGGCTGCCAGGGCACACTGCTGGCACCTATTTAGCCTGCTGCCGAGCAGCACTCCCAGATCCCTTTCTGCAGGACTGCTCTCCAGCCACTCCTCTCCCAGTTTATACTTGTTTCTGGAATTACTCGGTCTCGGGTACAAAACGCAGCTTTTGTTCTTGCTGAATTTCATGTCATTGATGATTGTTGAGTGTTTCAGTCTATCCAGACCCCTCTGCAAGGCCTCTTGTCCCTTGAGAGAGTCAACAGCACCTCCCAGTTTTTGATGGCACAGGGGCAAGATTAACCTGATTTTCTTGGATGGGAAAACAAATTCAAATGTTATAATATGATAGTAAAAAATGACAAAAATGTTCTCCTGTTGTAGAATGATTGCATAGAGCAAGTGTTGACAGCCTTCTTTCTTATTCTAATTAAATTTTGGAAGATCCTGGCATCATGGAAAACTTCCTATGAGGAAGAGTTTCTCGTGGACATGGACAGGATGTATGTGGGATTCTAGCTCCTCTGTGACTCTAAATCAGCTGTCACTTGACATAAAATGGGCTTCTTAATATCAGACTGACCATGTTATATCTTGTCCTCTTGACACACAGATTTTGTCAGTGGAGTTTGTTAAACTGGTCTGCTTGTAAGAGAACAACCTAATTTACATAGCATTTGGAGAGTATATGCAAGAATGAGTTTGGAAAATGTAGAATTCTATTAACTAATGACTGCTTTACTCCTCTGTCTTACACTACTGACCTACACAGAAACATTTCTGAAGCAGAAGATGGACTGTTTTGAAATGTCAGCAGCATCAGGTCATAACCAAGTTGCTTTTCCTAGGAATGGCTCTCTTCCTCAAGAATGTGGCATTTCATGGGATCCTACTAGATGCAATCTTCGAGGGAGGAAACAAAGAGTGGGAAGTTGTATCAGAGTTGTTGAAGAAAGGCATAAAGGATGGTGTAGTAACGCCCCTGAGGAGTACAGTCTTCAACAAAGAAGAGGTAGAAGCTGCCTTCAGATTCATGGCACAAGGAAAACATATTGGCAAAGTTATGATCAAGGTAATGAGTTAATTGCTTTGATTCTCTGAAGCATCTGTCATCGTCTCTGGATGACTATATTGGATATTTTGTTCCAGTTCAACTTGAAGTTGTAAAACTAGGACAGCACAGGGTTACTGGTTATACTGCTAACATTGTAATGAATGTAGTTGTCAAGTCTGTCACTGATTGAATACACAATGCATTTCTTACCTTTCCATGCTATGCTCCTCCAATCTTAACTACTTTTTTCTTTTTTCTTTTTTTTCTTTTTGCTGGGGTGAAGATCCAAGAAGAGGAAAAGGAATATTCTTTAAGAAGTTATGAACCAATTAAAATCTCTGCCATCTCACGAACCTCCTGTCCACCTACCAAGTCTTACATCATCACAGGGGGGCTAGGAGGATTTGGATTAGAGTTGGCACAGTGGCTAGTTGAGAGAGGAGCACAGAAGCTTATACTGACATCTCGTTCTGGCATAAGAACTGGTAAGCAAAAATGGTAAAGGAACAGGGAAGATGCCTGCCTTTCAAGTGTCCTGATCTCTCTTCTTTCCTCTCATGTATGTATTCTCTCACTTCAACCTGCTGTCCCTTTTATTCTAAGGGAGGAAGCATATTTTAACACAGCCTCTTTCCAACTACTACTTTTTTTTATGCTTCCTAATTCTATCAAGCCATTTTCTCCCTTACCCAGGATGTTTTCTGCAGCCTTACCTTTACCTTCACCCCCTCTACAAAGTCTGTATCCAGCTACTTCACTGACTTGTTCCATGGCTGTAGCATGGTGGATCACATGCCACAAGGAAAGGCATATAAACTCCTTGCTAAAGATACTCTGTCTCTCAAATTGTATGTGTGGGTGCTTGCTCTTGTTCCTTCAGATAGCTCATCTGTAAAAATGTGCCCTACTATCTGGTAACATCAGTAAGCATTTCTACTGTTTTAAGCCATTAAGTTTGGTTACAATCATGGCAGTGAGATTTCTTAACAGTTGTATTCTTCAGTGTTTCCTCATACAAATTCAGTCATAACAAAACTTTTCTCTGTCTCTAGAGAGTTCTTCTTTCTATTGGAAAGTTCACAATTGCACCACTTGTGCAAACACATATATCAAATACTTCTGAAGTTCTGATTGTGCTACTATAATCTGTTGCCTTGCTCTAATCTAGACATTCTTTGCTCTCCAATACCCAAATTCTTGTTAATTTCCTTTCACTGTTGTATATTTTCTTCCCTCCCCTCCCCTTGCGTTCTCCCAACTCTGTTTTCCACTTTGATCTAATTAGAATATTTCTGAAACTCAAGTGATTTCTATCTGCTATTCAGGTGTTGTCCAATTTTCCTCTTGTAGCTGAATTGGGAATTTTTTAGCTATTCAATGCCTATCTAGTCAGAAAAGCGTAAGTCGTAGGTTAACCAAAGCCTTAATGATTTTAATGCTTCATCCCAGTCACTGTTCACCTTTATTTTTTGTAGGCTACCAAGCTAAATGTGTTCGAGAGTGGAAGGCACTAGGAATCCAAGTGTTGGTATCTACCAGTGATATTGGAACACTAGAAGGAGCACAGCTATTGATAGAAGAAGCTTTGCAGCTTGGTCCAGTTGGAGGCATCTTTAATTTGGCTGTGGTAAGTGACAAAAATGCTTAGGACTTCTAACAGACAGCTATTCAAGCAGCTTTCTTTACTGAGGGTAGTCAGGCTTCGTACAGTTTTAGATTGCCTCCCTGTGTTTCAAAGGCCACTTTGCTTTGGCTTTACCTGGTAACTAAAGTCGTACGAGTCTGGCCCCCTTGACCTGGGAAGCAACAGTATTTGACCTGCAAGCTCAGTTCTGGGATAAGATGAATGTTGCACAAATCCCATACAGAACTTGCCAGTTGAAGGCTGCAACAGCAGTACTGAAAAAAACAGTTACCAAAAGCCATGTTGTCCTTGTCATGTTTCAGGACATTAAGGATATGTCTGCACTGTAAAGTTACGAAAATGCATTTTGTAGTGATAGTCTCTCATATCTCAAACCATGTGGCAAATTTAAACAGAGAAACTGGAGATACTGAAGTGGCATGTTTTGTTTTTTTTTAACTTTTCTCCCCTCTCTCTCCCACCTACCCCATTAGGTCCTTAGAGATGCCATGATTGAAAATCAGACCCCAGAATTATTCCTGGAGGTCAACAAGCCCAAGTATTCAGGCACCCTTCATTTGGATTGGTAAGTGTCTGTAGAAGGGACAAATATGAACTACTTTTATTGTCACAGAGCTGATCAAACTTTGTTGTTTTACCCTTGTGCTAGCCTTCCATGGTAACGCATAGTTAGCAGGTTTTTCTGATGAGGTTTCTTTCTCCTGCTGTATTTGAAGGGTGACTCGTAAGAAGTGTCCAGACCTGGACTATTTTGTTGTGTTCTCCTCTGTAAGCTGTGGAAGAGGAAATGCTGGCCAAAGTAATTATGGCTTTGCCAATTCTACCATGGAGCGTATATGTGAGCAGCGACATCATGATGGACTTCCAGGTAAGATGAGTTTAATCATTGTGCAGAATGATATATCCCCCCAAACATTCAGAAGAGCCAGCTCACTAGAAACTTGTGCACTTGTCCAGAATGATAATGAATGTTGAAGGTTTTTTTTCTCTCCTAGCTGTTACCCTGACTGTTTAACAGTACAAAGGAAATACAGGTCTTTGCTTAGCTGTTTTTTTTTTTAAGTCCCTTTGTTGCTGCTGTATGCTTTAATTAGTTGCCTAGTGTGTTCTTCTCCTGATTTCTCTTCCAGGCCTGGCAATCCAATGGGGAGCCATTGGTGATGTGGGTATCCTTATGAAAACAATGGGAAACAAAGAGATTGTGGTTGGAGGAACTGTTCCCCAGCAAATCAGCTCGTGCCTGGAGGTGCTCGATAAGTTCCTGAATCAACCTCATCCTGTCATGTCCAGTTTTGTCCTAGCAGAGAAGGCCTCTATGAAAACTGAAGGAGGCAGTCAACAGGATCTGGTAGAAGCTGTTGCTCACATCCTGGGTAAGTGCTCTCAGACAAGCACTCCTGGGCAATGTCTATCCTCTCAGTGCTTTTGGAAAGCAGTGGTGCTGCTGTAGGCACTCTGTTCAGCATCTTCTCCTGATTTCCTGTGGTGTGAGTGTGGTGTTGGTGTTGTGGGACTGTTTGTTCAGTTGTTTTTTTCCTTTACACTGCTCCTTCTCTCCAATAAGTTTATTTCTTCAGTGTGGGCTTTTCTTTCTTACTGTGTTTACGTATGGGTGCACACATACTTCAGTGTCCTGGGTTTTGTTTAGAGTGGCTGGTAGCTTTCTCCAAATGAAGAATCAACAGGAACTGCCTCTAAGAGCAAAATTGTGGGACAGTACATAATAGGGCACATACATGACTGACTTTCTGAGTAACTATTCCAGCTTTCAAACATTCACCTTGGGATGTCCCCGTGCCGCAAAAACTAGTTTTTATGTACTGAATGAGTAACTGGTCGTGCATTCTCTTACCAGCTCTGTTGTCCCATGTGAATATCCAGTAACCGTAGCTTAACTCTGCATTACAAGGAGTGCCATGTCCTCCTGTCTGTTTGAACCTCCCTCCTTTTACCATTGTGTCCATTGTTCTTGTGCTGAAATTGAATAATCTGTCAACTCTACTATGACCCACTTCAGTTGTCTCTTTTGCAGACAGAAGTGTGTCCTGATCTGTTTGTTTTCTAACAAAAGAGGTACTGATAAATTAGACAGTCTCCTGTGTATTGCTTTAGGAATTGTGTGCAGTAACTGACAGCAAATCTGACCGTAGAGAACAGACATGGCTTTTAGAAGTCGTATGAAAGTATCTGGGAAACTGTACCAGCTGTGGGGCTAGTTTGGAAGGACAGAATGTGTGAAAACAACAAAGGGAGAAGCTATTAAGAAGCCTAATGGTGGGAAGTGTGGCACATGGAAGTGGAGGAGGGAAGTAAGAGCTATAGATGCAAGTGTTACTATAAGAAGTCTTTTACAAGTAAAGAAAGAGTGAGAGACTTGATCAGTGTGAAAATTGAAGGGAAACGGGTGATGAAGACTAGAGGAATCACCTCCTCCTCCAGTGTGATAGACATCAAGTGTTGCAATCCACCATCATTAACACTGATAAAGCTTTCATCTCATGTTGTAGCTGAGGATTAGTTGCATTAGGTCTAGGGCTGCGGTTTCAGTTAGAGACTCCAGTGTGTGAAATTTCTCTTGTTGACTGTTCTGAATGTGATCTAGAGCTGAAGTAAAAATGTTTACAGCTATTTAGCTGGGACTGAGTTCTTCTGTCATAAAGCTGTACACATTTCACGTCTAAAGACTAGATCACATATGACCAGATGTGGGTTGTAGAAGAGGTGATTTGTGAAACGTAATTCTCTGTAGCTGCATTTTATTCAGGTTTTAGGAGAAGGAAGGAAGCTGATAACACTGCTAAAGAGGCCTAGAGCTGAAAAGAAATTGGCCTTTTCTTTGTGTGCTGCTTTTTCTCAGGTGTCCATGACGTGAGTAGTCTGAATGCTGAGAGTTCCTTGGCAGACTTGGGCTTGGATTCCTTGATGGGTGTTGAGGTGCGCCAGACACTGGAGAGAGACTATGACATCGTTATGACCATGAGAGAAATTCGACTCCTTACAATCAACAAACTGCGTGAACTTTCTTCCAAGTCCAGGACAACAGAGGGTATATAGTGTCTGGATTAGGGTTGCTACTAGTCAACTGAGTCCAAACAATTAAGCTTCCAATCCTGTTGCTTTCATCTCTAATGACATAAGCTTCTGTAAATCATTAAATAAGTTTATAGCTGAAAAGCTTTTAAGTGACAGACATGTCACTGAAGTGCAGTGACCATTGGGTCAGGCCCATCAGTTCTGGGGGCAGGGTATAAGAAAGAGCATGAAAGCTGCTTTCTTGTCTGGCAAGTATCTGTCTGCATGAGTACTCTTTTATGCAGCTCTGTGCAGGATGTAATTAAAAGACCTTTTACCTGTCTAAGGAATAAACAATGTAATGTCATGCTTACTGTAAGCTAAAAGCATACGTAGTTGCTGCGCAGTAACTGACAATAGGAAGATCCCTGTGTCTGTACCCCAATGATTTAGTGAACCAATAGGGTAATCCAGAGCAGCCCTGAGATTCTCGTTTAGGTCTATGGCTACGTGACCAAGACTGATTCTGCATCTAATTGTGTTTGTCTGGTGTGCTTCCCTTCAAAGAGCTGAAGCCATCCCAAGTGTTGAAGACAGGCCCAGGCAAACCTCCAAAACTAGATTTGAACAACTTGTTGGTAAACCCAGAAGGGCTAACAATCACCCGTCTCAATGATGTTCAGAGCACAGAGCGCCCTCTTTTTCTTGTTCATCCCATTGAAGGATCCACTGCAGTTTTCTACACCCTTGCGTCCAGACTTCATGTGCCCTGCTATGGGTTCCAGTGCACAAAAGGTACCTCAATTCTTCACATCTTGAATTTGTAAACATAACACTGTGAATTTTAGTTGCCTTATGGAGTTTTGTTTCTAGACTCTTTAACTTGACGGTTCAAGCATCAATAACCGCAGTCTGCATAGAACTCTGTGTGTCAAACATCTCCAGGTAACAAGAGAAGTACTAGGTTAGATTGAAGAGCTGTGACGCAATGAAACAAAATTGGACGTTGCATTGAGTCCTGCCGGCAGATAAGCATGCAGGAGAAAACCAAAGCATGCTGTTCTACCTGTCTTTAGAAAGCAGGAACATTATTATTATTCCTTGTCCAAAATGTAAGTTGCTAACCATAATTTAGAAACTTGCTTTCAGAATAACCTGGCTGTTTCCAACATGGTTGTTTCTGAACTCATGAAACTGTAATTGTCTCTGCCAGTGTCTTTTCACCAAAGTCAGTTTCTAACCCGCTTCCATGTTCTAGCTGCTCCCTTGGACAGCATACAGAGCCTGGCAACCTATTACATTGACTGTATGAAGCAGATACAGCCTGAAGGACCTTACCGTATTGCTGGATATTCTTTCGGTGCCTGTGTAGCCTTTGAAATGTGCTCCCAAATGCAAGTGCAACAAAATGCTTCCCATGCACTCAACAGTCTATTCCTTCTTGATGGGTCTCATTCCTTTGTGGCAGCATATACGCAGGTGAGAGATAGAAAGGAAAATCTTCTGTCTGGGGTCTATCCTTTGTCATCAGAGCTCATGTTCTGGGAGCTTACTATTGTAGATATGAGCCATCTGAAAAACTGACTGACATTGGTAGTTGGGAGACAGCTGTAGGCAGTGGATGCTTGCGGATGGTTGAAGGATGGAAGCATATGGGGTGTGGTCTTCATTAACTGGGGTGGGACACAAATGTTGCTCTTGCCATGGTAAATAGTATGCCTTCTGGAAGATTCTGGAGCCTGCAAGACAAGATCCCCATACAGGAGTGCTAGGAAACCTTGCTTTAAGCCTTCCTTTCCCATTTTCATTGTGCTTTCTAGAGGATACTAAGGTACTGGCTATTGCCAAGTGGATTTGTCTTCTAATCTGTCCTCAATCTTCCCACCCCACCCCAAGATTTATTCTATCTTTTTTTCTTTTTCCTCCCTCCCCTTTCCCCCAATTCAAAGCCCGTTGTTCTGTAATTGTTTTTATCTAACATTCAAGATCAGACATAGCCCCCTCATGTTTGCATTTTATTCTTCTCTTTTCCAGAGCTACAGAACTAAACTGGCCCAGGGAAATGAGGCTGCATTGGAGACTGAAGCATTATGTGCCTTTGTTCAGCAGTTCACAGGCATTGAATACAATAAGGTAATGTTTCTCTTTTTTTATATCTCTTTATGTTGCATAAGAGGGATTTGGGGTTGGTTTGGTTTTTTTGTTTAACAGAGACAGATTTTCAGATATTAAGACTAATGCGGAAAAATGTTAATATTCCCAGCTGCTGGAGGTTCTTCTGCCCCTGAAAGATCTGGAGGCTCGTGCGAATGCTGCTGCAGACCTGATAACTCAGACTTACGCAAACATCAGTCGTGAAGCACTCAGCTTTGCTGCTGCTTCCTTTTACCATAAACTGAAGGCTGCTGACACGTATATACCAGACTCCAAGTATCATGGCAATGTGACACTGATGCGGGCAAAGTCTCAAAATGAATATGAAGAAGGTCTAGGTGGAGACTACAGACTCTCAGAGGTCAGTTTGAGGCCCACTGGTGACTGTTGAGGTTCTCCTGATATGTGGGGGAGCAAAAGAAAAGAATAGAAAATCATCCTCACCGCGGGAAGATGGGCAAAACCAACCTGAAAGAAATTACCTTTCTGCAGCTGTCATGCTCTTAAACAAGAACTGAAAGTCCCCAGAGCAAATGAATTTGGTTCTAGGCATTTTCTCAAGGTAGTGAGGGTCAGGAGAAAGTCTAGCCTCTATATTGGATAAGTGTTTTCTATCTAGACAGCTGCAAGAATTAGCTATAGACTTTAGATAATTGAAGTGTTAAAGGGAGTAACTTGATGGAAATAACTTTTGGTCTCCTCCTTTCACTTGTAGACACCTAAATTTTGTCTGCTGCATGAGGGCAGACTTTTGAAGAGCAAGTGTCAGCCTTCTGACAATAGAGGCGGCTTTTTCTTAGTTACCTCTTGTGGACCACTTAGAAGTTAGTATGTGGGTTTCTTGTGGACCTAAAAAACTTAGGTTTTCAGCCTATAATCCAGATAAGGTGACGGTTCTTTGGCCCCCATTCACGTAAAAGGGTTAGGTATCTTACATTATGGTACAGATACCAGGGAGAAGAAAGCTATTTTCAGAATTACCTTTCTGCTTCTGGCATCTCCTGTCCTTTCAGACTTCTAACTTACATTCGTTACTGATTCCAGGCTAATTTGTATGTTACTAAATTTACATAGTGACCTTAAAGGAAGATTCATGGAGGTGGGAGAAAGATTAGGTAGGGGGGAGGGTTATTTGGTTTTCTTAAGGGCTTGGAAGTAGCTACTTTATCATTCATTTTTGGATATTGTAGATAAATTATTCTGTTAGTATCAAGTTGGTTGGCTTTCTGTCCATCTTACATTTGAGTGAATCACCTGGCAGGCTGTCAAACTATTGTGCTTTGAAACACTGGTTCCAAACAATGCCCTGCAGCTGATCTGTGAAAATGTGTCAGAGTAAAATTGGTGCTGTTTGCAACTGAGTTTGATAAAGACAGTGGTGTAAACTATGAGTAACTTAGAAGACTGATAAACCCAAGAAAGCTAGATGACCAGCTGGTTGTAAATTGTGAATGTAAAGTTTTTCTTTTTTGTATCTGTGCAGGTATGCGATGGGAAAATATCTGTCCATATTGTTGAAGGGGATCATCACACCTTACTGGAGGGAGATGGTGTTGAATCAATTATTGGGATCATCCACAGCTCACTGGCAGAACCACGTGTCAGTGTCAGAGAGGGTTAACTTCTGCTTACTTACTGTCAATGGCAAAGAAAATGCCAACGACATTCCTTGTTATGACAGACCCCAGGGAACTCTTCCTGTTGTTCAACATCTCATCTGCTCTGCTGCCAGAACTGGGAAGTCCAGCTGAACTTGATTGGTCTTTTGCTCTCTCTCTCTTGCTTATCTTTTCCTTTCCCAACTTCTATGGGTTCTCTCTCCTCTTGCCCTTCCTATGCTTTGTTTTCCCCTAGTATCCCTGTCTGTGTTATTCTAGTGCTGTGACTCTGTCACTGTGCACTGTTATCAGGGGTTCCCCACTGATGACTGCTTCCTACACCCTTGGCAGTATGAAAAACAAATTTAGGAGTAGATTTCTTGTGCTCTATATTGTTTTGTCTTAACAGTATTCCAAAGGATATGTGGTAGCACTTGCTGACCAAGCCCAGTGAGCAGAGGGAGGAACTGCAGCTGATTTCGGAGATACTTTTTTGTCTGTGAAGAATCTGTCTGTGGTTAGGTCAAAGAGAATTCCATTGAGGGTTTTGTAACTATATTTTTTTAATTTGATATATTCTAAGTATTTATTGTGTCAAACCAGAGACTTCTTACTTGGTTTTAATTTATCTTGGATTATAGGAGAAAAGAAACATCCCTTTTTTTAGAAGGTTTATTCTACAAGGGGAAGTTGCCCATCTGTTAAACCAAAGTGCATCTTTGGAACAGTCTGGTTTCTTTTGGTGTTTGTTTTGGTTTGGGGTTTTGTTTTGTTTTGGGTTTGTTTGGTTTTTTTTTTTGTTTGGTTTGTGGTTTTTTTTTCTCCCACTGTCCTGCCCTGTTCAGAAACAAAAAGGTAGAAGGGATGGTTCTTGCCATTGTCCACTCCTTTTGAGGAGAAGGAGGGAGTGGAGGGAAGGGCGAATGGTTTGACAGATGCCACTGTATTGAACAGCCTTAACTTGGGCATGATAAAAACAGGCAAAGCTGTCCATAGGCGGGTACTTAATTTACATTTGTGCAAGGTTCTGTTCTCTGCTGTACCAGAACCTTAGTAAAGCATTAAGTTATCTTACTCCCTCCCACCTCCAGTCTCGCCACCCAACCAGACATTTGAAATGAGGGCAGAAGTAGAATTCTTCAATAACTGAACAAATCCTCCTACCCCTGCTTTCCCATAACTAAAGCTCAGGCAAACATACGAGCATCTACCCAAAGCCCCTGTATGTTTTGTTTAGCGCAGGGCTTCCTTAAGACTTGTATATTCATTTTCCTCTTAGTAATGAGACTGGAGATCCCACATAAGTTAGCTAAGTAATCAATTTGATGGTATGATTTTAAGATACAGTACCTTTTTAAAGGAAGCTTGCATAAAATTCCACTAAAAAATTTCTTGTCTTTGCTATGCTGGATCTGTCTTTTCCAAAAATCAGTAAATCCTTGCTACACTTATGATACAGAGGAGACCTGGGTAGTAACAAAGCACCAACTAGGAGGAGCTATTGTGCCTCTCACTCAGAACTGCTGTAAAACCCCAGTTCTCTCCATCTTCATCCCCCAGTGAAGTATCCTGTTAGTACAGGAGCACTCTAGTGACAGGAATGGGTGGCTTTTCACTGCAAGTTCTGACCTAGTGTCTTTCGCTTATACCACCCTCTGTTGATAGTGGCTGGGTTAACTGGTTTTAGTTTTATAACATATTTCTTTTGTGAAATCTGAAATAAAACCAACATAATGTCAGCTTAAAGCATTTTCAGAATAAGTCTTGTTCTTTTTTCTTTTTTTTTAATACCTTTTGGTCTGAAGAGTGTCTTTTTCTCTTTGGCTTTCCTAGTATTAAATAGAATTGATCACTGGTTGGCTTTTTGTCTTATTCTCTATCACTATTTCTTAATAATGTATTTCATCTGGAATCTCTCATTTCTTGATATAAAGCAAAAACTGCTGCTGGCATATCTCATTTGGAGTCTGTAGAAATAATAAAGATGACTTCTTATTCTGGCGCATGGCTTCTTGTTGCCATGATTTTGGTACTTTTGATACAAGCAAACCACACACCCACAAGATTGAAGTGGAAACTCTGAAATTCTAATTCCGGCTCCATTATGGAGGTTTTGAGTGAGCCGTTAATGCTACTGCCTCAGTTTCCCCATCTGTAAAATGAGACTGATAGCATCTACCTCAAGATCTTTGAGTGTGTTAGATAGGTAATGGGTATAAATGCTATTAAGTTGTTAGGTATGATGACTGGGTGTTAGGTGGTAACAGAAGGAGGGAAGCGAGCAATGTGAGAGGGTGAGGTGCCTTACAGCTGCAAAGAATCCAGTACTCAAGAGTGGCTGTGTGAACTGGGCATATGTGCATACTGTGGTACTTTATTATATCTACTGCATACTATTCATGCACATCCTAGCATAAGGGTACTCAATAAAACAAAACAAAAGTGGAATAGTTGGTTGGTTTGTTTTAAATTTAATTACTGGCAGTTGTAGTGAGCCTGAAAAAGTTGAAAGAATCCTACTTGCCTTGGTTGTATTGAAAACCCAGAAGAAAAAAAGAAAGGACTGACTAAACTTTAAGCAAACAGGTACAATAGTTCTGTGCTAAAGTGTTTAACAAGTCTGAATGGGTTATGTGGAGGGAGCAAGGACTAATGCTGTTCCAGCTGTTGAAGCAGGAGTTGGACAAGTTCTCTATATAAACATAAATGTGCATTGTCTGATCTAAGTGAAGCTTGAGGACACTGGTTTAGTAATAGAAGTTTCTCAAGAATTACTTTATAGCCTATATGCTCTCAATGTTCTTAACGGTTGTTATCTGAAAAGCAGAAGGTTGTTCTGGTTTGGGGTTTTTTTTCCCCATAATTGTCTAATTATGAGCTGCTGCCCTGTAACCCATTATGTAACTGGCTCCTGACTACAGTGTGCCAAAAATAAAAACCTTAGAGCTGGTACTGCTTGTTGTTTCTCACTAGTCTGTCAGATAGACATAGGTAGAACAGTAATATCTCGATGCAAAATCAAATGCTGCAGTTGCTTGTTTTGAGAAGACAAGGGCAGAAGTGAAGTCCTTCACATCTACACCCTTGATGTGAAACTGAAATGGCAATCTCTTGTCAACTGATACTTGCTTTCCACCCTTTTTCAGCTAGCTTCTCACTGGTTTCTCTACACCAGGCTGGTCTTAGTCTCGAGACTGAAAAGGAGTCCCCTATTGGCCCTATAAACTTTTGTAGGCTCAGAGTCACATTGCTATTCTGAAATGGTGGGCAGTATATCTTAAATCTGCAATATAGCATTAATAGTAAGAATGTGCAGTACATAGCACATGTAGTCATCACCATTAAAGCTATTGTTTTGCTGTTCTACCACCCTCCTGCTGGTGAAGAAGTAAGTCTCTTTAGCTATTGTCTTTGGCAAGAAAAATGCAAGAAGGGTCACGGTTTAACAGAACTGGTGACTTTAAGCGGCACTACCAGACAGTGGAAGTGGAGAAGCTTTCTGGTGCTGAGATGGAGGTCAAGTAAAACACAAAAGACTTACAGTAGAATAGCAATAAAGGAAGCAGGTTGTTTCTTCTCCAATTAATTAAGTTACCATAAGAGAAGACCAGGCACCTTGCCAGTAAATTGGGGTCAAAAGATAGAAAAAACAAACAAAAATAACCCTGGAGCAACTGTGTGAGAGTAAATGGGAGTGTTGAAGGAAGGCTGGAGAGGCTGCATGTGTTGTTCAGGCCTCTGGAAGGTTGTAAGTAAAGAGCTTTAAGTTTAGCTTCTTGCAGCAGGGTTTGTTGCAGCCATGAGTGCTAGAAAGTTGTGGGAAAGAAATGTAGGCTTTGACAGTGAGCTTGAGCTGTCAACATTGTCAATGAACGGGCTCTAACAGACTTACTGAACAATTGGATTATACATGAAACCCTGCTTAGGCTCTGGTGCTTCATTGTATATGATGACTTTGATGTTTTTCCCTTTTGAAGAAAAACATTTAAAGCCCTAGGACTAAAGTTACAGTGATGTTTTAACGGGAGTAGAGATGCAGCATTTTTGATGTTCTGGAAGGTACTGGCAGATGAGGAAATCCTCCCCTGTGCTCATCTTGGTGATGGTCTGTGGCTTTTATGAATGCTGCAGAATGAACGGTTTTGTCGTGTATGTTATTTTTGGTTCAGCCAGGTGGATGATTTCTACCCCTCTGCCTTAATCACCCGCCACTGAGGACCGAGGAGACTCCCTTGATTACTCGGAGTTCTTGCAATGCTCGATCACCACTTCCCCTTGGCAGTGAGAGGGGCAGGGTCGGGGCGCCGACAGGCCCAGGGGGACACAGGGTGGCTCAGCGACAGCCCGGCTGCTGCTGCACAGGCCGCGCTGCGCCAGGCACGCACCGACTGACGGCCGCGGCCGGAGCTTCCTGTGCGGGTTAACGGCCCGCGGGGAGCCTGTGGGGCCCGTTCGCCGGCGCAGAGGCCGCCCATTTCCGTCGTCGCGGGGGCGCCGCGCGGGTCTAGGGCGCGCGGCTGCGGACGGCCGCGCACGGCCTCGGACCGGGGCCGACTGGGGGCGGGAGGGGAGGCGGGGGTGTCCGAGCACCGGCAGGAGCCGTGGAAGGAGCGTGCAGCGTCCCAGCCGGCGCCTGCCACAGCGATGGGAAACCGGGGTAGCGCCACTTCCTCCTGTCACGCCGCCCCTGCGCTTGCCCGGACTCTTCCGCGCGCGGCCCCTGCTGGCAGCGCCGCAGTTTCCGGGGGGGACGGCGCGCAATGCACTGCTGAGCCGGGCGGAGCGAGATGGCGGTGGCACCGTCCGGCCGCCTCGGTGCCCTGCCAGGGCCCAGCCATCGCGCCTGGCTTCGAGACTCAGGTGGCGGCTGCGAGCCCCGGTACGGCGGCGCGGGGCAGCAGCTGCTGCAGCGCTGCACGAGAGGGCAGGCGGGCGGGAGATGCCGAAGCTGTGCGGGGAGGCCTTCTGGAGGGAAACGCTGCGGAGCGCCCACTACGTGGTGGCGCCCATGGTGGACCAGAGCGAGCTGGCCTGGAGGCTGCTGAGCCGCCGCCACGGCGCCCAGCTCTGTTACACGCCGATGCTGCACGCCCAGGTCTTCCTCAGGGACGCCAACTACCGTCGCGAGAACCTCTACGGCGAGGCCTGTCCCGAGGACCGCCCGCTCATCGTGCAGGTGAGCACCGGGACCGCCCGCTGCGCTCCCGCAGCGGCGGGGGCTGCCCAGTCAGCCCGAGCACCGGGAGCGGCGGCGGGGGCTGCCGGACAGAGCTGCCCCGGGGTTCGTATCGCGGTGCACTCTTGCGTAGGGCCACAAAAGCAAGTCAGCCTTGCCAAATGCATCCTCTCCCTCATTATCTGTCCCCTTTGTGCTAACAAAGCCAGACGTTTTCCAAATGTGTGTGCATTCAAGCTAGTCACTCTCAGCCACGTTTTAAAGTGGTTATATCGGATGACAGAAGCCTCGTTTTCTTCACCTGAATGTCACTAATAGTACTTAGCTCAGGAAGGTAAGTGTGTTTTTCTGTTTATCCCTTTTCTAGCAAAGAGGATTTAGTGTCTTAACCACAGGGGTCTGGAGCACTAGACTCCTCACAGGGTTTCAGTCCTCTACACCTCATCTTTAGAGATATATTGCAGCTGGTTTTCTAGAGTCGAGGGTGGTTCAAGATCTAATACCACTCAGAGAAGATCACAGATTTTTCTGAGTTCTTCTCTCAAACCATTAGCTCGGTGCTTAGCTATAGAAAAGGATGCTAGGAAGATAGGACACACTTTTAAGCTTGTGTTGCTTCTGCTTCTTGGGTGTTGTGTGAGATTCAAGTATTTCACTCCATCCCAAAGAGGGAGAGGGGACCTCCTGAGCTGGAGAATAATGCAGGGAATGACAGTCAGCACAAGCAGAGGAATGGTGTGATTTCCACATGTGGAGCAGTTAAATGGATGAGGAATCTTCACCTTGGAAGAGAAGTGTCACCACTGACTGAGGGGACAGATAAGAGAAGTGTGTGAAAGTATGACTGGCTTGAAGATGACGAATAGGAAATGAGTGTTAAGTAAGGGTAGTGATAGTTATAAAGTGTAGAATTTATTACCTTAGAATGTACTGCATGCTGAAAGACTGAGTAAGTTTAGAAAGCAAATGAAGGAAAAATCTATTGAGGGTCATTAGGTGCAGGAAACACCACTTAGCCTTCCAGAGTCCTTGAAGACACTTTCCAGTTTCTACTGTTCCATAGACATCTGTTGTTGACCATTATCAGAGTAGGATGAGTTGGGCCTTTGGTCTGTCTCTGTATAGCTTTGTATGTTCTTTTTTTCTGTGGGAGGTAGTTTCTTTTGCCACATACAGGTGGCAGAAATTTAAATAGTCTTAGAAAGCTGTAAGTCTTTTGAACACAGATCTCCAGCTCAGTAAGCTGTCTGTTCTGGGCGAGCCTACGGGAAGAGAGTGAGTTACTGTGAGCTTCCCACTGGCCACTGTTGGACATAAGGCACAGAACTAACTAGATTAATCTTTGTATTGATGCAGTACAGCAATCCTTACTAAGTTCTGCAATATTGGTATGTGCTAAGTTTGAATTGTCTCAAGACCCAGAGACACAGCAGATAACTTTTTTTCTGCACTATCTTTATGTATTAAAATGCTACAGCTCTTTGCTCGGCAGGCAATTTTAAGAGTAGGTCCCTCTTATTCTTGGATACTACATGTAAAATATTCTACAGTTATTTCTTTGCCTCTTGAATGCTCAACTTTCTCGTTTTGTCATTTGAAGGTTGAGGATCTTTTGCCCGTAAGTCTCACAGGGTTTTTTGGGGTTTTTTTGAGAAATGGTGTTTGCTATTATAAACTGTTTTCTGTAGCAAGTAGTTGCTTCGTAACTATGTCATAACACGTTGTCAGTATTTGAAGAAAGCTGTTGCCTGATTATTCCACTTTTCTTTGTCTTTCTCAGTTCTGTGCCAATGACCCTGAAGTGTTTGTCCAAGCAGCACTGTTGGCTCAGGATTATTGTGATGCCATAGACCTAAATTTGGGTTGTCCCCAGATGATTGCAAAGAGAGGTACGTGCAAATCGGAACACTCAATAAACAGAGAAATGGCATGTTTCAAATGTGAATGTTAGCAGTAAAACATCAAGATGACCAAATTAAGCCTTGTTGTGGGTGGCTGGCTGGACTACTGCTGAACTCAGACCTAGTTACACTCACTTTAACAGGTAGTGCTTTGTAGTACCTAAAGCAAAAATTAGATCTACTAATAATTCCAACTTTTCTTCAGTGACAGCTCTTGTGTTTAGAATATCCTTCAGATTTCAGTTACTCAAACAGCCTAATTTTGCAAAACTGCATTTAAAATTATATCATGCAGGTACGTACTTAGTGTCTCCTATTTCTTCGATACTTGCACAGAGTTTATTCATATTAGCATGTAAGAGGATAACACCTGTTGAATCCCTTCAAGATATTGCAAAGTTGTTTGAAAACCAGAACCAGTGTTTAAAAATTTTGAAGCAGTTAGGATGTTGAGGAAAGATTTGTTCAGTAACTGCCCATTCCTCTTCTAAAATGTCTTTCAAAGACTAATAGGAAGTGATCAGTGGTGTACAGGGCAAATAGATCTTTCAATCTGATCAGGTTTTATCCTGAAGGGAATTTTTAAACACCTGGTATAAACCCCTGAAAGTTGGACTTTGAGCTGTCAGTGTCAACACACCAGCCTTAGGGAGTAGCAGTGAAAATAGGGTGTGGGGATTCATTTTTTTATCCTGTAACTAGGTTGGCATAGGGAACAGAATGATCTAACCCTTTCAGTTTGGGCAAGACAGAGCAACTTGTTTCTGCCAGTGAGGCATATGTGTGTCTGTATCTTTGTATGTGAACGTTTACGAAAGCTAAATATTTCAGAATCTTACTCTTCTGTATAAGTCTGTCAAGTCCTGTTTTATTATAGGTCATTATGGAGCATTTCTGCAAGAGGAGTGGGATCTTCTTCAGAAAATGAGTAAGTCTTTAGAGAGGCTTCACTTTGAGAGGGAATGGGATGAACTCATCGTTGAGAGAAGGTTTAGGGATTTTTAGGGAAAGGAGGTGCAGCATGTTTCTTTGAGGAAGGTTGTGTTTGGCAGGGGTTTTTTCTTACCGTATTTCAGTGACATTCTTAAGATGCTTGTTGATATCCCACTACAAACTCATGCTAGATCTGCTAAAAGACTGCACTACCAGAAACACTTTAGCTGAAAGTGAGTCAGTTAAGTTGCAATCTAATCATGGCTTAGTAGCTTTCCAACTCTAGAAACAGCAGAACTCCCAGTGCCTTACTTTTTCACTTTGAAGTTCTTAGGTGCCGGGACTTGTGTTTCTGCTTGAAGCCACAGTTGCCCTTTTCTGATCAACTTGGCATCTCTTTCTGTCCACACCATAGCGAGTTATGCCTCTTTTCTTCAAATTTATAGGATATTTTCAGAGTATCAGTAGCAGTTGTGAACAGTATCATATTTTTTTAAGAAATACATTTGGAACAGATTTAAAAAGCACAGTTTTGGTCATTGTATAGAGTTGACAGTGTGCCTTCACCCCACTTCAAAACAAGTGTCTGAATCATGAAGTTAGTCTTACTTCTGTTTGCATTCCCTGTGGTCCAGGGAATCTCGAATGATGTTTGGCAGAAAGACACTGCTGAGAACCTGAAAAGATAGACAGTGCTTCCCTGTCCAGAGTGTAATGTGGTTGTTAAGGGCACTTTTATAAGGATTGAAAGATGTAAATCAGGACAACCTCAAGGTGAGAAAAGAACCCAGGTCATCTAGCTGACGGAAAACCCAGGCTGTCTAGTAAGAGAGTTGTCGTATTAGGCTTTTGTATAGAAGGTTGAAAAGCTTCCTCTTCCACCTTCTCCCCCAGCCTTCTTTAAAATGATGGAGTATTATTTTTTGCTTGCACCTATATACACCTTGCTTGCCCCTTTGAAAGAGTGGTAGGAAGTACTGATCACTGGAGCTTCTAGGATTTGGATTAGAAGAAAGCAGGTGATTTCCTACATTATTTATCCGAGCACTGGAAGAGAAGTGAATTTCAAGCATGCCATTGCTCAGTGTTTCCCTGTTGTCTATTTTCGATAGCTCTTTTTAGTAGTTTGCCGATTGATTCTATTCACTATGTAAAGACTATGGGATTTTAACACATTGTTCTAGACTTCACCTTGGCTCTGTAACCTACATTTACTACTTAGTTGCGTCCACAGCCTACTTCAGTTGATAAGCGCCTGTATGCCATGGACCAGTCTCTACTTGTCATGATTATTGGGTGATAATTTGGAAAGAAGCAGAGCATCTCTTGTAGGAAAGGTGGACAAGTGAGTGTTAATGTTGTTGGCAGAGTAGGAGGAGTACAATAGCCTGTGATGATAGTAAACCTGTATCAGTGATTAAGATTTGAGGGGCGGTGGTCCTTGAAAGTGAAGTTTGATGCAGTAGAAACATTATGGCTATTGAATGCTGACTACTTTATGCTTTCTTGTTAGAATGCAGATTTTGTACTTCATGTTTTGATGTTACTTGATTAATGTATGCAATAAGGACCAGAGAGGACATTACTGGTCGTTTAAGCTGTGAGAACTGCATAGCATTAACATTTCAGGCTTTTTCCATACCACACCCAGTATCAGATCTTGAGGAGAGTAGGTAGGCACTTTTCATAGCATTGTGCAGCCCACTTACCTGTCTTTTCAATCTTTCCCAGTTTTACTGGCTAACGAGAAGCTCTCTGTTCCCATCACATGCAAAATCCGCGTTTTCCCAGAAATTGACAAGACAGTGAAGTATGCACAGATGCTGGAGAAAGCTGGCTGCCAGGTAAGGAGTCAGCTGCTCCCTGTACTGTTGTCTTGGACACATGTCTCTTACGTAAAGCATCTGATGACCAGATCTTGGTGTACTGTGAAGATGAATAGGCTATATTGTTTTACAAACAGAAAATGAGATGCAGAGAGATTGTATGTATTTGCAGTCATAGGCAGCAGGTCGACAGTACAATATGGAAGACATTGTGATTTCAGAGTCTCTTGTAATCACTGCACAGTGCAGCATCCTTCTCTGTGGTTGAGCATCTCAGTCTTGCATGGTGCTGCAGGAGGCAGTGTGAGTGCTCAAAATCCCCAGGGCTCTAGAAGAACCCAGTATCAAAGATGACCACCACTAGTGAAGAAATAGGCAGCCTTCTGGAATTTTAACTCCAGTTAAATTGGAAGAGACAGTCTGTAGAGCCGGTACTGACAGTATTCAGGCCTTCTGCTGAGGAGCAAGCCAGATCAGTATATCACAAATTCCAAAGTGAATCACAAATGGGAGCCAATACAATAGGAAATTTGTAGCTTCTCCCAAGACATGATCTTGTCATGCCATGGAATAGCAAGCTGAAAGAAGCCCAAGACCATGCCATGGTAGGTGAGCTGCTGATATCGCTCTGTGATACCAAAGTCCCTGCACTGTTGAAATAGCAGTGGGAATTCAGTGGCATCCATAAAGTGTATGGGGTGAAAGGAAATTTTTGTCAGTGGATTTGCTCCAGTGGTTCATACACATGAAAAGTAAATCCAGCTTTGTCTTCTAGCTGCTGACTGTGCACGGCCGTACTAAAGAACAGAAGGGACCACTTGCTGGAGTGGCATCTTGGGAGCACATTCAAGCTGTCAGGTCAGTGATCAGTACCAATCTGTGGATTTCTGCTAACACGCTGTGAACGTAGATTTTGAGCAGAGTGTGCAGTGGCATTGAAGAACAAACAAATTTGTGTGACAGGAGTAGAGTTTCTGGGTTTACTCTAATTCTCAATTTTATGCATCTGTTTTATTCACTGGTATAGAAAAGCTGTAAACATTCCTGTATTTGCAAATGGAAACATCCAGTGTCTCAGTGATGTGGAAGAATGTATCCGTAAGACAGGAGTGCATGGTGTCATGAGTGCAGGTAAAAAAAATGAACTTTTACTCATAATAGATAAGAATGCGAACTGTTTCTTATTTTATTAGCAGCCCCATATACATTTATTAAAAGCTTATGTCAGACTTACTTGGTGAACAGCTTTGACTGCAAGCTGAGTGGCCATTCTCTCTCCTCTTATACTGGCCATCTCTTATCAGGACCAGAAATCACTTAAGATTTGTAAGAATTGTAACGTTGTACTTGTAGTACCAGTCAGTGGACAGCTCAAATCTAATTACTTGACAAAGGCATATCAGACTCCTGTTGTCCTGGAATATTTTCATGACATCTGATAATCAATGGAATGTTTTTTGAAAGGGTATCAATGCAGTAAGTGTCTCTGCTGGTTAATATTCCTGCAGATGGTTCGTGTTGGATTGGGTCAAGAAAGAATTGGCATAATTCCTACAGGAAGAGCTAGGATAGACATCAAAAATGCTCCCAACCACTTTGCACAGTTAAAGCAGAGAAACATATTTTATGGGATTTTGTAGAATCTTATTTTTAGAAAATACTGGTTAACAAAAGGTTTGTGAAGCTAGTAGATAGAAGCATACTGAAAAGCAATATCTGTAAACTTAAGCCAAACAAATGTGAATGCAGACATAAGGTAAGACACCCATTGTCCAAATATTTAACCATTGGGCAATAAAGTCAGTGGTTTTTCTATTAATCTTTTTATTGTCTTTGTGTCAAGATTGCATGCCTTTCTGGAAAATTAGATACGAGCTATTTGGCCCAATTAAGAATTGTATAGTGAAATACAGTATGCTGAGGTTAGGCTAGAGTTTTATGGACCCTGTGTTCCTCTTTGTGAGTACATAGGTGATGTGTGTGTGACTGGCTGGTAGAATCACAAGAGAGCTGAACAAGCTCCAGAGCCTAGATTTTGTTTTCTGTTTCAATCCTGAAATGAAAGTTTGAGTATTTTTTTTTCATTCCCTAGAAGGTAATCTTCATAACCCAGCTTTGTTTGAGGGCCGAAACCCATTGGTGTGGGAGATGGCTGAGGAGTATCTGGAGATAGTGCAGAAGTACCCTTGTCCATTGTCTTACGTTAGGGCTCATCTCTTCAAGCTCTGGCATCACACGTGAGTATCTCCAGAGAACTCTTCATGTTTTCAGGGCTCATTCTACTTAGAAAGTATCTGGCTTTTCTGGACAAGGATTTGTTTGGCTAGAAGTAGTATGCTGCAAGGTTTTCTTTCCTGGACCTGGCTGGAGAGAATGTGGGCTGAGGTCTTCACCCTTCACTGCATATCTGGGAAGCAGGGCATGGGGAATGAGCAAGTTACCGCAAGATAAGCTAGGGCGTGAGCTCACAGCACATTAGCTACTGTGTGGTAATTGCCCATATGCACGCATATATAAGTTAACTAATGCCTTGTTCATTGTGATGCGACCTGTCTTGCATTTACTGTGGAGTAAGAGCATGGCCATGGGCAGTTACTGAGGAGCAGCTGATGCCCTGTACATTCATGTTAGCTTATCTCAAAGTATCTTGGTTGTGTGCCAAATATTTATGTGGGAAAAAGGAGCAGGTATGTATGCTTTTCTCTGGACTTACGAGAAAGAAGATAAGCTTCTACCAAAGGCAAGTGCAGCAAGAAAAATATATAAAAAGCTTTTATAAAGACATTTTTAGTTGATCTCCTCAGTCTAGCAATAATGAATAAATATGACTTGATGTTTGGGATTTGCCTCAGGCTTCAAGTTTACCAGCAGCTGCGTGAAGAATTAGCAAAAGTGAAGACTCTAGAGGGCATTGTAGATGTCAACAGGGAGCTGAAACTACGATGCCAGGTACCAAGATGGGCCCTAATCTTCCAGAACAACACTATCCGCACTTGGTGGGAACTTACCATGTATGTCGTGCAGTTGATGTCTGTTAGTCACTTCGTTGGAACTTTGTGGCTTACAAACCATGATTATGAACCATGGCTTATGAACCATGTTTACTACAGTAGCAGCCCCTTATGCCTGAACAGCTTTACATGGGATAAAGTTGATTTAGGAGTTACAAATCTGCTGCAATTCATCTGTCTTAGTAGAGTTTTTTTGCCTATACTTAACTGTCAGTAACCGTTAGTTTAAATTCCAATTTCTTGTTTCCTGGAGTTTGAACTATTATTTAGAGTTTTTCCTGAGAACTCTAGGAAAACTGACTGTAACTCTACGCTGCAGGAAGAAATAGCTAATCAGAAAGAAGGAGAAAAGCCTAAAGAAGGGTTGCCTTTTTTCCACTGGATCTGTCAGCCATACATCAGGCCAGGGTGAGTTATCTATTGTAACTTGGATGGGTACCCATAAGGCCTCTCTCACTCATACTATCAATACAGAGCCATCCATTTCTGTTCTAGGAGTGAACTTTGAGAACTTTTGTTCTAGGAGTGAGCTTTTGACTCTTGATTCTGGTTTGTTTTTTTCCTGGTTATTGCTTTGTCTGTGGAGATGTCTCTCATTGTATGCATCTTCTCCTTTAGATCCTCCTCAAATTTCTCTCTCTCTGGAAAGTAAAAACCAAGAATTCCACTGCAGCTCAGAAAGCCAACCTGATGTGCAACAGATACCCTACCTGACACTACTTTATTGTTATATGTAACACAAATGTTGCTGATAACTGCTAGGGTAGCAAATATGGGAACGACATTGTATTCTATAAAGGATGCTTCTGTTGTATGGACCAGCTTTTCAGATTATCTATTCCCTTTCTGTTGTGAAAATTGAGCTGAAGAAGAGAACGAGCATGTCAAGATTAATACTTAAGTAAATTAAGTAAATATGTAAAACCTGGGAATAACAGGTTAACAGGTGCCTAACTAATTTAACTAGCCAACTTTCATTGACTTTCCAATCGTTATATCTGACAGTGTGTCTGTTATTAGCAGCCAATGTTAACAAAAAAGTTAGGTTTTTCTATTCCAGTTCTAAGGGCAATGGCACTTCCTCGTAATTTAGCCATCATAGAAAGGTTTACAGTTTACCCAGGTAAAGCAGAATAGTGGCCAGGGAACACCTACTTCTTCCCTTCGGCTGATTTATGATGATACTCATTGTTTCAGGCCAAAGGAGAGATGCAAGGAGAATGGAGCCAGTGGAACTGAAAAACTGGTGCGAGGCAAACGTGCTCTGGAAGAGGAAGAAGGTGGAAATTCTGAGCTTCTGTCAAAGAATAAGCAAAAAAAGAAGTTACGAAATCCAAATAAAAGCTTTGATCCATCCTTAAAACGTAAGCTCCATTTACTGGCATAAATGCTTGCTATATTACATTTGACATGAATTGCAAATTGTTTGTCGTCCTTGTTTATGTAGTTTTAGAAACTTCTTTAAAATGAGGGAATTACCAGGAAATTTTGGTAGTAGTCTGTGTGATACAAATTATGTTCATTAGTAAAGAAAGCAAGGATCAAAGAAGTAGGTCACTGATCCGCTATAAGCATCTTTTTAAGATCAAAACGTTTTACAGACTAAATTGCAGCTGTCACTAGTTTGTGAAATTGGATGTAGCTTAGAGGCGCTTAAAAAGGCAAAGTGTCTTTCTTTGCATTTGCACTCTTCTTTGACATACTGTATTTTTATTCCAAAAAGAGTCTCTAGTTGGCTAGAAAAGTGCCAAGCTTTGTCTGATCCTGATTTTTTAAAAAATTTACTTCTTCCACATAAAAATACCGTTGCTAAATCAGGTCTTTTTCTTTTCCAGCCAAATATGCAAAATGTGATCAATGTGGAAACCCTAAGGTAAGTCAGTGCCAGTGTTCCTTAAAGCATTTCCATTAATAAATGACGATGTAGTAGTCAATGGCTCAATGTCTGAATGGAGATCAGTGACGCGTGTTGTCCCTCAGGGGTCTGTATTGGGATCAATGCTGTTTAACAGCTTCATCGGTGACATAGGACAGTGGGATCAAGTGCACCCTCACCAAGGTTGCAGGTGACACCAAGCTGCGTGGTGCGGCTGACACACCTGAGGGACAGAATGCCATCCAGAGGGACCTAGACAACCTCGAGAAGTGGGCCAGTGGGAACCTTGTAAGGTTCAACAAGGCCAAGTGCAAGGACCTGCATCTGGGCCGAAGCAACTCCCCAGTATCAATACAGGCAGGGGGATGAAGGGATTGAGAGCAGCCCTGTGGAGAAGGACTTCTTGGGGGTACTGGTAGATGTAAAGCTGGATATGCATATGTAGGTTCTTTGAGATCATTTGCCCTCCTTTCCAAAAAAAGTGCAGTCTTACTGCTGCTGAAGATATTTAATGCTAAGACAGTTGAGTGAGTTAGATCACCTTCCCAAGTTCTCTTGGGAGACACATCTCCAAACTTCCAGCAATTGCACATGTATATTCTACTGTGAAATTAAAAACAAAACCCTTCTTCTTTCTAGGGTTGGTGATGGGTGGCGTTTTTCTGCAAGGATTGAGAATTTGAATAACCTGTGTGGTTATTGGTGTGCTAATACAAATACTTTAAGCATCATTACAGTAGAGCCTGTAGTGACTGTCCAGCAGCAATCTGCAGCCCTGGGGTTTTGTTGGGTTTGGATCTAGGCCCTTAATCAGAACAAGCACCTAGTCGTTCTGAGCTCTGGTTTTGCTAGCAGATTAACATCAACTTTCACCATTAACAGTGTTAAACAGGCCAGCTGTTTTCTAGGTTGTGTATAGCGTATGTATTTGAAACTTTATATATGAAGCTTCAAATATTTGATATTTTAAGAGAGTTCATTGGGATTTTTTGGGTTTTTTTCCCTTGAGGAACATAGCTGTTTCCTTGACTGACAGGGTGACATTGCTGAGCTGAGTGAGGGAAATGTATTTATTGCTGCTAATATACCTGTGCATGCAGACATACAAGCAGGGTGTAAGATGCAATAAATTGTATTCCAGCTGAAAAAGTAGCTTTACAGCTGTGGTGGTGGAGAGACAGGGACACAAGCATGTGGTCGTTGCTCTCTTTTGTAACACTGTTACAGCACCTTAGAAATAGCAGCCAGCTGGGGCTCAATTTGGAGCTGCAGCTACAGAAGAAAATGTTTTTCTAGCTGTGTTCATTATTGGGAAAACATTGATCATTCACCTGGCCTGCTTTCAAAACCATCCTGTTTCTTAGCTAAACCAGGTGACACAGCTTGGTCTGTCAGCCATGACTGGTTGAAGCTGGGTTTTGATTCATTTTTGGTTTGCTCTTACATCACTGTAGTATTGCAGGCAGCCCTTGAAGTCTTGTGATAGGGCCTGGGATTTGGTTGGTTGGTTGGTTTTTTGCCTAGATCATATGTTTTTAAGGTTTATCATAGAATGGGGGAGGGGGAGGATTGTAAAAGAAAGAAAAAAAACCACACACTCCCCAAAAAACCCACAAACAACCCACAATCCATAAATTCAACCAAGGGCTTCCTAAACACAAAGGAATTTTTAATTGGGATGGAGGGAGACACACCAAACAACAAAACCCCCACCTTACTAAAGGATCACTAAGCATGTATGAGCCAAAGCACCACAGCCACCCAGGCTTGTATAGCCAAATTGTCAACTATCTGACCCTCAACTGCTGCTGTCCCCTAAGGATCAGACTTTTATATTTTAATATATACTCAAGTATATTTTAAGCTGCAAGCAGGGAAGTAATCACTGTGGTAACAGTTATTTCAGGCATAGCTACAGCTGGTAACAAGCAAGTTTCACATACTTCTTTTCCACAGGGAGCTCACCTGCAACAAACGTCATAATGCTTGTTCCAGAGTGCTTATGGCACTTACCTGCTTGTGTTATTTAACTCAGGCTGCCCAAAAGATTAGTCATGTTGCAGAAGTTGAATGTGTAATTTTTTTGTTTGTTTTTTGTTCTCTGTGTACAAACTCGATAGTTGGGGCTTCCACCTTCCCCCCCATATGGTATTAAGTACGACATCTTCATTAGACAGAGGTGTGCCTGCCTAGTATACACATTTTATTTTTTCCCCCCAAGGTCTGAGTGCACAGAGTTGCATTGTTGTTGCTTATAGTAAACAATAATAACTTTATTTTCACTGATACAAGCTTCTTTACACCCCCCCCATCCCAAACCAGGGCAATAAATGTGTGTTTAACATGTGCCGGGGATGCTGTAAGAAAAGAGCATTCAAAGAGACAGCAGACTGTCCAGGTAAGTGCAGCTGTCCTTACATGTCACTGAGCAAATGTCTTATCTCCCATGTCTAGTCTTCACTTTAATCTTTGGTTTGTGGGGTATGGGTGTTAAAATCTACATACATAGCTATCTAAAATTTTATAGTACGATTTTAAAAGCCTGCTTTTCCTTCTATGTATGATATTTCTTCTGCTTCCAAAGCCTTGGAATGCATAGTTTCAATTATGAGGATGCATTCTTTATACCTATAAGGAATGAGCTGTTCTGTTACATGTGCGGTCATCTCAGTTTTGGTTTTTTGTTTTTTTTTATCTCATCCTTGCTTCTTCAGGTCATGGATTACTTTTTAAGACCAAATATGAAAAATCCCTTTCATGGCAGAGTAGTCAAAGAGTAATTCAAAACCCAGAGCTCAGTCAGCAAGGAGATGTAGATGTGGGGGAAACTGCTGTACTGAAGGAAGCTGGTGACAGTGCAGTATGAAGCTTTGGAAATTAATTGTTAAAGAGCTCCTGCCAGGCCTCTGCTTCCCTGGGCCAAAGAACGTGTCATCTTCAGCTCACCATCAGCTGTGTGAACTTGTTCCACAGGTTTATTTGAAGTTCTGGAAGAGTCTTATTTAAGTGAAAAGCTGCTTACTCAGGGAATTATCCTGCATTTGAAATAAAAAGGATGCAATTAAATTTCTCATGCTGTGTTGTAAAGACTGAAAATGCTGCATTGGGGGAGGAGGGGGTGCAACCTATATAAGCTGCTGTCACAATCTGCCTCTTGTATATTCATTAACCCTTCATGTCCTGTTTTTAATATTGAGGAATAAATTTCTTAGAACTGCCTTCTGGCATACTAGGACTAGCAATGTCAGGGACTTCATCAGTAGAAAATGTGTCACATTCGTCTTGACTTTCAGCAGGCTGTTTTCAATGCAGAAAGGAATCTAGCAGTACTTCAAAAACATCAATGTTAAACTACAAGATGTTGCTATAACTACATTGTGTATTAGCAATTACTAGTTTTATACAGTATGATAAAGCTTAACAGTCACCCATGAGCCAGAAGTTGTGGGAAAAGGAAATCTCTCTTAATTGAGTTGTCTGAAATTATGTGTCTCCTAGACTCCCAGGGTTCAGCATGCTGTAAAGAATGTCAGCAACAACAACAAAAAAAGCATTACTGTGCACCTGTTTAATAGAATTAAAAAAAACCCAACAAGTGGAAGTCACATGTAGCCTACTGAAAGACCAAAGTGATGAGGCATTGTGGAGCCTGTAAAACATGCAGTCTAGCCATGCTTGGTCTGGCAAAGCTGGCACGTTATGAATCAGCCCTGTATAGCACTACAGCCTTTAACATTAGCAGGTCTTTTACGTTCTGCCATGGGAAATGGAGAAAAGTTGTTTTTTTTTTAAAAAAAAAAGCAGCACTAGGTGGTGTGGAAGAAGGAGTAGGAGAAGGAAACAGTGTGGTAGTGGGGGTGTGGTGGTGGAGGAATGACACAGAGTTATGTTGCAAGGCCTAGGTCCTAAGCACCAGTTCCCTGCCCATCTAAAATGGGCTGCCTGCAATGGAGCCCATGTCAGGCTCTGCATGCTCCAAGGATCTGCTTCCAGCAAGTCAAACCTCTGCTTCACATGGCCAGAATGGCAAGAGTTTTGGCCTATGTTTACGAGCCAGCTCACTAGACTATACCTATTTTAAGGCAGTAAGTTTGCCTCCATGGAGGCAGGTTTTAGTAATAGCTGGTCTTAATTTTTTTGTTTGTTTTAATTTATCCTAGGCTGGTGTGTGACCTAACCTTTCTCTGACAGCCTCCTGCAGTACTGTACTGGCCAGTAACAAGAAATTATGTTGTGGTCAAGCTGTCAGTTCTTTAAGCAAATAAAGTGCTAACACAATGTCTAGCAAGTGGACCATTTTACAGTAGGTAGTAATGTGTTCTGAGTGGCTATGCTGTATTATCACTTTCTAGTCTATAGTGCTGAACCATGGAAGGGTTTGAGGGTGTGGCAGGGGTGTGTGTGCACTTCATTTCACAAACACAATAGCTCATCCTGTTTGAGCTGGCACTGTGTGTTCTTATGTTCAGCCTGTGCAACAGAACTTCCACAGATTGTAGCTGACTTAAGTGCGTACCTTAAACATATTTAAAATAAAATAGGTCATTTACCATCAACACTGGACATGGTGCAGCTGTTTGAGCACAACTGGGAGGACAGGAGCCATTTCTGGAGTCCCCAGCATAAGAAGGGCATAGAGCTGTTGGAGTGAGTCCAGAGGAGGCCACAAAGATGATCGGGGAGCTGGAGCAGCTCTACTCTGGCCCATGGCAGGGGGTGGCAGTGGATGATCTGATTCTATAATAGAGTTCTGCCTTTGCCATGCCATGCATGTGTGATCTGTACATTGGTTTCTGGGCCTCTGCCATAATTGTTTCAGTGCTACTTCCTAACTTAGTTGAAATTTCAGCATTGTTCCATCCTCTGCACAGCAGGCAACCTATTTTAGGTCTCACCACCCTCATCCACCGAAGTCTTTCAGATGATAATAGCTTACAGATGATGCTGCACCAGCCACAGCCCAAGTGGTAATGTAATCTCCCCCTCTTCTAGATCTCTCTCTACAAAGCTTAGCAACACAGACCACTATGCCACACAAGTTCTGGCCAGATAATTACCTAAAAATCCCTAACTACTCCAACACAAATCTCATAATGGCAGTTTCTACATTACCACTAAAATTAGTTGTGCTAATTAAAACTGCCTTCATCAAAAGAACCAGGTTCTTTCCAACTCTTTTTCTTTTATCACTAGCTATGTCAGGTAAAGAAAGCAGGATTTACACTTCATGACATCAGTTATGGTCTACGACTGATCTCTCCTTCCTCATCAACAAAAAAAAATACTCTGTAAGTTCATGAAATCTACTTAGTAAGCTCCTCTGAACATATCCTAGACATACCAACATGCTACAGATCCCACAAAACTTCATCCCCTGAATTACCTTGTTGGTCACAGGGAATCACTGGCTATTCATGCCATGTGAATCACTGTTTTCCCGTTTATTACTTGGGAAATTACTTAGAAATTTAAGGTAAGACCAATCATTTGGAGAAACTGCTTATGAATTCAAGTTATACAGAACTGTATTTCTGCTGTGTTTTATTTCCTGATTTTGGACTGGCAGGTAGTCAGGACTGAAGCAGGTATTGAACAATGCCTAGAAAAACGTGCCTGGACAGCCCTGACTCACATCTAGCAGTCCTAAAGCAACAGCAGCTTCTTCCACAGGCTAAAGGAAAGATTTACATGCCAATAATTCTACATAAAAGCATACACTATGCTTGAACAGTGCCAATGAACTAAGCAAAGAAAGAGAAATGCTCTCCGACCAAAAGAGGTTGTAAGCATTTTTGTCTGGGGAGAAGAAACTGATCACCTTCTGCCCCAGCATATGCAACTGCCTCGGGCCAACAGCAGGAGCTGGGAACTGCTGTCGCCACCTCGTGGGCTGCATGCCGACTGCTAAAGGATATGCCTTTCCAGACACTTTGCAAGACCAGAAAAACACAAGTGTCTGGAAGAGCAGAGACTCTCAAGTCATCGTGCTGGAAATGTCCATTTACAATTGAGGATTCCTCCAGTAGAAAGCCTCCAGGAAGGAACAGAAGTGATCCAATAAAATCAAGAGAGTGGCAACTGTGCATAAACAAAGATAGCCAACTGACATGATGCACTTAATTAGGTTGCAAAACCATTTCAAGAGCAGAGCAGATGATCTTTTCCATAGAAATGGTATCAGTGGCCCATTTTAGGAAGAAAGCAAGAACATTTAAGTAGTAGAATAGAACTGAATGGCTTTCCTTCAGCATGAGCAGAAGGTATTAAAATGACTCTTCTAGCATTTCTACAAGGATTCAATTTGCCTTTCTCACCTAACTGACCACCTGTGATACCTGACTCAAAGTTCTTGGTTTACTAGCTCTCTTCTTTCTCCCTTCAAAAATAGAAGAATTTTTCCATGCCAAATGGAAGACATTTAACCAAAGACCACACAGGAACTACTGCTGCCATTTTCAGTGCCTAAGTCATAAAAGCCACAGAAAGCCAGAAGGAAAGAGCAGTGTTGGAATTTAGCAGCTGTGCAAATGCAGTCCAGGAGTTTTGCTGTTAGATTATTCCCTCAAACTGCACATTTTCACAGTTCCTCCAAGCTACATCTCCAACCAGATCAGAAAGCAAAATACAATTGCCTGCAAAACATCATCAAGCTTAGCAAAAAATCAATGGCTTGACATCAAAATACCTAACCCCCAAATTTAACACAAAACGCCAAATACTCAGAAGCTTTTTAATCCCACTGTTTAATACACTAGTTATAACAACTTCTTAA
>VZRW01004372.1:182415-193533 GCA_013398125.1 Aegotheles bennettii | reverse complement strand
AAAAGCATTAACACATTAACAGTGACATCTGTAGTCAGTTGCCAGACCAGTCAGGGCTGGATCCCAATTCTTAGCTTGCCTTATGGATTAGATGAATGCAATGCAGTAACATCAGAAAATTCAGTGCATAACTCCTTTCATTAACACAGAACATGCACACACCTAAGGCTGCCACCTTTAATCCCTTTATAAAAGGAAAAGCAGAATAAATGCACCTGGAGAGTGGGCACCCAGAATGGCTGCTTTCAGCTCTTCCATGGGACTTGAGTGGTCTTTTATGGCATTCATCCATGCTACCAGAAGCAACTGTTGCACATGTTGGGAAAACATCACACACTACAGCCATAGGACTGGACAAGCAGCAATATTTACATGAAGGAGAGATTTACTGCTATGATAACACCGGACCCCAAAGCCAGGTCATGCACAAGTGGGAAACACACCAGGAAACAGGTCTCTGAAAACAGAGACCAGAGAGAAAGAACCTGGATCCAGGTAAACCTAACACCCTAAAATAAAGGCCTGTGACTGAATGCGTGGAAGTGATGCCATGTTTTCTGGTGTAGGTGAAAAATCATTAGGAGTTTCTCAAAGGAGATCTCTCCCATCAGAACTCTAGCTCCATAATTGAGAGCAATGCACTTGCAAGTTTACCCGGAATAAAGAGAAAGCTCAACATCGCTCAGAATCAAGGCAGTACTTTCAGGGCAGCAAAATTCATCTTAGATCACGCCTGTCCATTCAACTTAATGCTAACTATTTTTGCAGCTTTGAAACAAAACTAATAGCAGCTGAAAAACTCTCAAATCAGCATCTGTATGAATAACTTGACAGCTCTTTATGGAGTGGTGGAAGAAGGAGAATGGAGGAAGCTTTTCTACCAAAACAGAAATGATGACCCATTGCAGGGATGCTGTTTTTAGAAAGAATTTCTTTTCAAGGAGAAGTGAAGTTATCTTAATATTTATATTATCCATCATCACCCTTGACTCTCTCAATCTGAGCAAGAAGTGAGGGAGACAGGGACAGTTTGTGAAGCTCAGCAGTTAGTGGGTGAGACACTGGGTACAGTCATGGAGGGACCATTTCTTTTGGTAGTGCACGAAGTTTTTCACATGTTGGTGCTCATCCTGGACTGGCTGTTAGCTGGAGTAAGCTCCCCTTGGCTACCTTCTCTCGGAGGAGACTGCAACAAGACCAAAACACATGCTAGTTAGTGCTGTGTAGATATCCTGCAGAGTGCTTTCTGAGAGACCAAATGATGAAGCACAGCAGGATAACAGCAGAGGGAGAGCATAGCCCCAACTCATAAATAATGATGGCTTTGCAGAAACTTTGTGTTTACAGCTTCTATAGTTACAGTTCACAAGAACTGTTCTTAAAAAAGTCAAACCAGAACTTTTAAGCCACTCTTACTTACTTTGTACAAGGTACTGTTGGACCCAGAAGTTGAATCCTATCTGGCATTTAGTTATCACAGAGATTAATATATACTATAGAACTTAACACATTCTGTGGCTGATGGCCTATCCACCCTAAGGGCATTCTTTTGGAACTGCATCCTGGAAGGAATACTCCAAGCAATTCATGTGTTTTTCACTTCCTCTACTAAAAAAAAATATAATAAAAATACTTCAAACAATTTTTGTTTTGATGAGATAAAAGGTATGTGTATCAAGAACTACTCAGAACGAATCAGAATCAACCCAAGCATATAAACTTCAGAGGACATTCTGCGTTGTACAAGCAGATCAATGTATCGGCTAGAAACAGTTGTTCTTTATATATTTAGTATTTACTATTGTAAGAATTCATCCAATCACAAGCACAATAAATCCATCCTCCTCCAGAATCTTCAAGTCACAAACCTCTATAGTTTCAGTTAAAAAAAACCCAAAAACCACTGTCTCAAAGTCCACATTTAATATGCCCATACCTTGACATGTATCTGGTTGCGCAGGACTGCAGCTCGCAGGATCATAGCTTTGGCACGTCGCTGAAACTCTTTGCCCATTAGTAAAGACTTCTCAAAAGTTGTGCTGCGCTGATCTACATCTCGAGCATAAAGAATCTGTAACCAATAGAGAGAACTGTACAAAGAAGCTATGACAGCAGGAAGTCCTTTCTGCAGAAGGGAACAAAGCTAAGGTATCATGGAGTCCAAATTTACACACAGATCAGCCTTACTGAAAACACCAGTCACAACAGATGAATGTAACTTCAAAGTGTCCCAGGAATGGAGTTTCTAATATTAGTACAGCTGTTTCGTCTATAATTTGTGGCTCAAATGCACTCACCTTACTGTGTGAGTCTATTCTGGCATTGATCAGTCCCTCCAGGATCAGCTGAGTAAGTTCATCTTCCAGAGCAGCTACTGTAGTATTAAAAGCAGTGGCCATCTTGCGCATATCTGCCGACACATAGGGGCTGAAATACTAGGAAGAAGAAAATATTCAGTGGCCAAGTGTACTCCCTGCCCTCTGAAAAAACATGGGAAAAACAATTACAAAGAGATGGCTTATCTCACTCTTCATCGACTTCTTAGGATTACAGGAACAATTACCTGGATAAGGGCACGATTTCGAATCTGGGTATAAAGTGTTCTGACATGAGGTGCAAGGTACATATCCAGCAGCAGGTTGTCCTGTGCAAAAAACCACATCAGAAACCAAGAAGCAGCATGGAAAAATCTATTACTCCTATATTCTGAAATAGATGTATATATACTTAAACCTTAAGGATATTAAACCACAGCAAGACAATACCATAAAACAAGAATGAATAAAAACCTAGGAATATTTTTTAAAAATTGATCATTTCTCCTCACCATCTACTGCTTTACTACTCCCAATTTCCATTCACTATGTCAGAAGACAGAAGACATATAAGAGCCTAACATTCTTAGTAGCTACTTTTAACAGTCACTGCTTCTCACAAAAGGCTAGGCAAAGAGAACTTTTAGGGTCTGTTCTGCACTGCTCCCCTGCAACTCACCTTCATCTCATCCAGCATCTTCAGGCATGAAGCATATTTAGATTCATAAAATTTGAAGATGATGTCACGAACCTGTGGCTCCAGCTCCAAAAATAATTTGAAGGAGCTACAGATAAAGATGGCAGTGATCAGACATTGGAACCCACCACTTATATACCACATGACCCCATCACTTCAAGTTTCAAGGTTACAAACTCTCACTATCATTTGAAGATTCCAATTTACTCTCTTAACAGACCAGACAGCCCATTTTCAGCAGGGCTGGGAGCCTGCAACACAGAGACATGCAGCACAGCATCAGAGTTGTGGTGAAGGAAGACAAGAGACTTTTGACAAACCAAGTGTTTGTCCACACAAAACAAAAAAATGAGTGGGAATAGGTCAAAATCACCATACACCCCAGAATACATAGGCCATATCTGTGCATGCACACGCAGTCTGTGCTGGCCAGCTCTGTTTTTCCTTTCAAAACACAGCCTTTACTAAGTACAGCATTCCATAGGTAGGTTAAGCATGCACCTGTCTCGGGAAAATAACCTATCGTAAGTGTGGGAGATCTTTGGGATGCACACTCTTTCTCAGCACTCTCCCAATTCTCCATCATAGATTTCCAAACCTTGGGATCTCACCCTATGAATCAGCCAATAAAAGAGTCATGGTAACAACAACCCTTAGTGCTTCCATACACTTAGCTAACAGGAATTCAGTATTATTGAATTTCAATCTATAACACACAAATATCCATTTTCTTCCAAAGATTTCAATTGTCTTAACCTTGTATATGTCATAGCTAGATTACACTGCAAGTCGTATTAACAATTATTAAATTGTATTAATACCATTAACATGCACCAGAACAAGTGGTAGCATGAAGGCAAACTATCTTACAGCTGCCTTCTGTAGGGCTCTATCCCTCTGACTTAGTATTTGATACGGACCGCTCGTGGAGATAGAAAATTGGGCTATGTAGATGTTGGACTTGACCTGGGTTGGAAACTTGTATTATTCTATGAAAATTTCAGCTGTGATTAACCACTGTGTTTTAGACAGTGAAATGTCACTTAATGCTAAAGCCAAACTAAGGCTCAGTGATTCTTTCTCTTCTGTATGAGAAAGCTATTACTCCTGCCAGAATCCACCCTCAGCCAAAGTCCCATGTCCCAGAAGATATCTAGTACATACAAACTCCTCTCAATGCATCACTTACCTGCTGGAGATAACATTTCGTTGCAGTTCCTGACGGTCAAAGGTAGCAAGGGCACAGAGACCACCATACACAGCCACATTGCTAGGAGATAACAGCTAGAGAGAGAGAGAGAGCTGTCACTAACTACTAGAAAGGCAGGAGATTGGAATTAAGTATTCTACCACAGGCCTCTTCCTTCATGCAGTGACAAGATCTGTCCTTGTCAAAGGCAGTGGAACCACTCAGCATGCTCTCAGGCATTCACCCAGAGCCTGAGGAGTGACTGTCTACTGCTAAGAGAGCAGAAACCAATTTCAACAGCCAGTCTTTCGACTGAGCTACACAGATACACAAGTCTCACAGATAATTCCTATGTGATCTACAGTAGATCATTTAGAGAACCCAAGAACAGATACCTTTTTAAAAAACAAAAAACAAAACAAATAAAAAACAGGGTTCACAGTACCACCAAACTATACAGGAGTGTTGGGAGAATAACTACAATATCTGAATTTTACAACCTAATACTTAGAAGAATTACATCCCCTCCAAGACCTGTACACAGCTCCCTTTTGGTCCTCACCTCAGGGAAATCACAGTGATCAAACGATGCCAACAAGAAGCACTTTGCTGCCTGTTTGTACTTCCGAGCAGCTAGTTCGGCCAAGCCTAGGAACCAGAAAAAGTCAGTCCTTTGTTTATGACATCATACAAATTGGAAGAATTTGCAAAATCTAGGGAGTAGGACAGGCCTCCACATGGTTGCTAGTGTCTTCACTACTGAAATGAAATGAGACTCTCAGACAGTATGTAGCATCCTTTGAACTATGTTGACTCACACTAGCATCATCTCTAAAGAAAATTAGGGAGATGAAAGAATTGGCAAAAACGAGTCAGCAGTTCCATCTCATCAGCTTTATTAAATTTTGCATTTCAGGTGAGAAAATACAAAGTCTGTCAAATCTGAGAGAAAAAATAAACAAAGCACACAGAGCCCTACAAACAGCTAGCAGGCAGAAAGACAGGCAGATGGTACAGAAAATCAAAGGATTCACTCACCTGCTGCACATTTCAATTTGGTGAGAATTGCTTGCGTCTGGCTGTCTCTTTCTCCTCTTTGCTAAAGGATAAGAAAAAGCCGTAGTTTTGATTACAACTGTCTTTGGGATATTTCATCCTAATAGTTAACTTGCAAATCTCAACAGCAAGATAACTTCATCTTATTTGTCTTAGGAAATATGGCACTAACCGAGTATGGAAAATCTCTCTGTTTTTACCATGTGTCAGATTTCCCACACACATCTCATGGGAGAAAAGCAACAATTAATCTCAAAAGAAACAGTAAAGCAGCCAAGGAGGCTGGATTACAGGATGAACAGATTGTAAAATGGAGTCTTATAGGGAGCAAGTTGTAAAGGGGGGAAGGAAGAAATAGTTTTACAAATTTTGGAGACAGAAAACAGAGGGAAAACTCATGCAAGTTAAAAAGCAGGACCTTACTTCTGCAATTTCTGGTGTAGACTCAGCCTTGCTTACATAGCTCAGAACATGAGACCAATTCTGGAGGTAGACACTGACCTGTAGAGAGCCAGAAACAGTGTAGAATAGGCATGGATAAATGCTGTTACTTAGATAAGCAGTACCATTGCAGACACAAGAGGAGTAACCAGAGCAAAGTACAGGTGGACTTTACAGCAGATACCAGAAAGACACCAAGTACCATTTCCTGCAACCCCCCCCCTACCTTGATGACATTGAGGCACATGTTGATAACATGTTTAGCACTGGTGCAGTAATCACGGGCTCGTGAATAACACTTGAGAGCGTTGCTGAGGTCCCCACAGTCAAGGTAATGATCACCTAAGTCATCATGGCCTCTCCTGGAGCACAGGAATTAAAATACCAATGAACTGTGTGCTCAGAAAGGGACGCAGTCAGTTTGTTCCAAACAAGTAACTCAACACACTGACCTAAGGCACTGAATGCAGCTGACATCCTGTGTTAGGTGCCTGGAGGAGCAAAATGCTCTTCCTTGCTCCAGCAGAGCCTTCTGCATCTCACCTGATACTCTCCTTGATGGAGTTCCCTTTGTAATTTTTCAGATCTGTGTCGAGTTTCTCCAGTTTAAGAAGAGCTTTTTTGCGTGTAGCTTCAACCCAAGCTGTGTCAAGAGGAGGGGGTTCAATTCCACTATCAGGGACAGCATCAGGTGTATTCTGCAGTTCTCTGAGAGGAAAGAGTTTGAATAGGGTGATTATGCTGCAAACTTTTCAAGACAGAGGTCTGCTAAGCACCTGGCACTGTTACCCTAACAAAACAGTACTGCATACACAAAACAGACCAAAAAGAAAACATGGTGGGGAAAAAAGAAAAAGACTGCTTAGATTTCCAGTGAAAACAGTAACATAAGCATCACAGAATACAAATTCTTCTCAAAATTATCCTAATAAACTTTTGCAGGTATTTTATTAGCAAGCAAGTAATTGCTAATTTTAAAGAAACAACCTGCTCTATAAATCAACTGAAAGCAAATTAGTAACAGTGCTGCAATGAATTCTTACATTCTATGAAACTATTTAATGACTCTAGAGTTATTTAATCCAATCAAACATCTCTACTTGGGATACAGGGCGCAGTTTGAGTTCTCTCCCCAGCTCTACTGCAATGACTTGATAGCAAAGCTACACTGTACAGATACTATCCAACTTCTTTTCCCTTTGTTTTTTGTGATTTTTTTTGTTGTGTTTCTGGGACTTTCTTGGCTTTGGTTTTTTGTGGGTTTTTTTGTTTGTTTTGGTTTTTAGTTTTTGGGGTTTTTTTGCCAACAGACCTTTTCACATATAAGAAAGCAATGAACATACTGTCACACATACATGGTGAAGATTCCGAGGGCAAAACAGACAAGAAATGAAAAAGATGCATAGCAACAAAAATAATGCAAAGGGAGGAAGTGTGAATGGGTAAGTGAAGCATCAAAGGCTACCCTTAACAGCAAACCTGTTGTTAGGGATAAAAAAAACTAAAAACCCAAACCAAAACAAGGCAAACAGGTAAGGTTTTAATTTACAAACATGACAGCACCTAGAAGAGGCTTCACCTCCATTATCTAGCTAAGGAAAGACAACTGTGTTTCTTAATATCTGAAGCAGTTGCAAGGACTAAGCTCTCCTCAGTATCTACCTGTAGCCTTTTAAAACACTAAGACTTGAGAATAAGATACCTCTCCTGTGTTTAATCTTTTAAAAAAGCATGAGACCTTAGGCCTGAACACACACATTTCACTGCTATCAAACTCCAAGGGCAAAGACAATTTGCATAAGGAACATGCTAGTATTACATGCAAAGTCCCTCATTGTGGCACATCGGTTCCCATGATCTCTTAGTACCTGGTGGCCTCAGACAGCTTTCTGTGGATTTCTTCATACACATCAACGTTGAAAGTTCTCTGGACAAAAGACAGTGCCATCTTGAGAGCTTCCACCCGCAGCTGTGGGCAGTGATCAGCAATAAACTGCAGCCGCTCAATTCGCATCAGACCACTGTAGCTGGATGCATACTGCTCCAAATCCTGCAAACAAAACCTGGTCTCAGAAGGCAAAGACGGCAACACTAAATCAGGCAACCACACTGTGACCTGCATGGATTTTCCTGCAGACCTGACCCCTTCATGAAGGGCAACATGACTCAGACAAAAAACAGGTAAGGGGCTGTGCAGTAAAACAGTGAATAACCATATGGCAACTGTTATAAGGCACGGGGTCAAGAGGAACAAATTAAAGCTTCAATGGTTACGTGAGATTCAAAGCTTTCTGTTTTATTTTGCAATTTTAATGTTGCTTTAACTTTTTCCAATTAACATTTTTGATCTTTTCTGCAACACCCATCTCTCACTGTTACAGAGCTGATACATAAAAATCAGCCAAAATCTCAAATCGTTAACTAAAAATTTAAGAAACTGACATAAGCAAGTACAGCCTTTTATAACTCTAGACCTCTGTGGTTTTAGCCAGACTCCAGGGGATCAAACAATGAAAGAATTCTATTCTAATTAGATACTTCAAGCACCTGAGCCTTGCTCCTGAAAGAACAAGCCTCAAAATAAAGGAATGTCTCTAAACTACTCCAGAATGGAAACTGTCAAACAGACAGCGTGCAGCAAGTCACAAAACAGCAATTCCTCCTTCCTGTCAGATGGTGCAGTGGAGTCAGTATGTGACAAGGAGCTACAGAAGAGGCCACTGCTATTCTAACCCCACCTTGTCTTGAAGAGAATTTATTAATTTCCAAATAACAATTTGACAAGGAGTAAAATGAGGGAGTTTTTCAGAAACCTTAAAGGAAGAAGCCATGCCCAAGAAATGTAATCACTAACCCTCAGCCAGCACATACCAGAGTGGGGTTCTCCACCACGTAGTTGATATCAGGTGCATTTTGCTGATCTTCCTGTGGATCTACGTCAATCTGCATGGGCTCTACTGCACCCTAGAATAACAAAATTAGGTCAAAAGTAGCTTTTTACATTTGAGCAGGAAACAACTATGCAATTCAATCTACTAAGGACTTGCTTAAAGACACATTAAATTTTGAAAATGAAAAAACATCCCTCAGTCTTTAGACATGTTTAGGATTTTTCTCTAGCAACACCACCACTCAGCATGAAGCTTTGTCCAAATCAAGCAGCACTAAGGCTCAGCGTTCACACAGAGCATTTTATTTTGTTTGGTAGATTATCAAGCAAGATTATGAATTGAAGGGATCGATAAATATGATTCTACAAAGTGTCTCAGGCCTGCATGCTAAATTCCAAATGACATTCCATTTCTCTTCCTTGAACAAAAGCAGGCATTAACACCCAGCTCAAGAAGCTCCAGAAGTCAAAAAGTACCCAAAAAACTCACCAGAACCTTTCAAAGCTGTGTTAATGCTTAAAAGTAATATTTTTTGGGGAAAAAAAGACAACAACTGTTACATTTTTTAAAAGTATTTAAAAAGTAAAGAAGTGAATGCAGAATGGCAATTTCACAGTTTTTAACAAATACTGGGGAAAAAAATTATCTGCACTGGAAAAATTTACCATCAGCTGATCTCCCCTACTACAGTTATTCGAGTCCAACTATTTAGGCAGATTCTCTTTTGCAGGAACAACATAGTTTTGTTCTCCCAGTATATCTTGCACTGCTTTGAACCACATGAGGAATCGCACTAGTACAGTGACCTCAGTACAAATGTACCAATACAACACCTCCACATGTTCCCATTTAAGATCAATTTACTGTGCAGTCCCTCAAAAAAAAACGGTATGCAATCACAAAATTATTCTTCTTCTCCTAGTCATGTGTGCCAAACATTCCCCTTTGGTATTACCAACTTAAACTCAGGAAAACCAAGCTTAATATATTCTTAGAAAATGCTGAATATGTACAGATATGACCATAAGCAACACCTGATTTGGAGTAAATTGTGTGAGTGGACCTTAGAAAGGACAAAAATGCCAAGCGCCCTGCCCTCACCAACACCAAATTACTTCCATGTTTTTACTGTTTTCGCTGTCTGTTAAGAGATCCAAGATAGAGGGTTTTTTGGGTTGAGCTGGTGGGGTTTTTTGTGAGGAGAAATAGGGCAGATCTGGATTTCCTAACTCTAAAAATTGATGCATTTTGCATTCATCCACAGCCTGCTTATTCTTTCACAAACTGGCATGTACCAAACAGACATGTATCTCAATGCTGATCTGAAATCTCCCAAAGTCTGAGCTAAAAGCAAGTAAAGTATATAAAAGTTTGTTATTCTCTGTGTGAAGGAAAAGGAGGGTAGATGCAAAGGGAAGTCTGATTGTCCAGATCACCACTCAGAAAAACTGCGCATAAAACCATTTAAGTCACCATATATCGAGACCATTGCTTTTTCCATTTTTATCTACCTTATCTCTTATATCATTAAGTGCCAAAGTTGTTTTTTGTAGGCTTTGTTTGCCTACCATAGTAAAAACCCGGTATGGACTCCTTAGAAATCAGAACTGCAGAAACTAAGTCACCCCAGCCAGTGGAACAGAATGATTTCTGTCCTGCTACGCTGGTAGGCTGTACTCTGCATTTCTCTCTCAGCTTCCAGACCAGGAAAAACACAAAAAGTGGGCTGGAAGTCCCACTAGGGCACACAAACTCAGACATTTTCATGCTATTTTGAAAAGAAAATGCAAGGTTCACTTAAGAACTACTCACGAAGCAAATTAATGCTCAATCCATGAAATTTTCTGAGCCCAGAAAGGCACCCCATCTGAAGGCACCTCATAAAGCCTCATACAAGCTGATAACCTGACACTCAAGCTGAGGTCTCCTGCTGTACTCAGGTGGGAGAGGTGTGACCTACTGTTGGAGAGGCTGCAGTGCAGACCTGTCACTGATGAAGAAGGTGAGCTGCATGCTAAGCTGTCCCTCTGCCTGTCCTGACCTCCCACACCCCTGTGCCCTGACAGAGAACCTGCTGGCGGCTAAAGGGACACAAGACAGTTATCTCGCACAGGGATCACCAGTGCAGCTACGGACGGCCCAGGCTCAGGCACTGACCCCCTCTGGGCTCCTGCAGCTTTCCCCCGGTACTGCAGACTCTCAGTTCCTCTTCATCCGAGCACTCACTGCACCCTCCTCTACTGGCCAAGCCCTACCGACGGCACGTACAACGCGGCAATCAAGCAAGGGGGCGGCTGCAGCGGCGGGGAGGCCGCGGGTGCCGGAGAACGCTCGGCTGGGCGCTGCTCCTCGCGAACGGCGGCAGAAACGTCGCGGACAGACCCGACAGAAGAGCGAGCAAGGGCCGAGAGCCAGCCGACAGCGGCTCGCCTTCCCGCGAGGCTGCGGGGGGCGCAGAGCCGCAGAGGAAAGCAAGGCCAGGCCAGGCCGCGCCGCACCGCCCGGAAGCCGCGGCAGGGCCGGGCCGGG
>VZRW01004372.1:153094-164922 GCA_013398125.1 Aegotheles bennettii | reverse complement strand
CGCGGAAGGACACGCGGCCCCGCCCCGCCTCTCGCCCGCACGCGGCCATCGGAAGCCCCAGCGCTGGAGCGGCCGCCCCCGCGCCCAAGTCGCTGCCCCTGGGACAGCGCGGGCGCCGCCGCTCGGGAGCGCGCTGTCCGTCTGCCACCGGCTCAGGGGCAGAGCTCGCAAACCCGGCCGCCTTGTAGCTGCAGGTTTCACCATCACCTGCCCAGAGCTGCTGAGGAACAGCGATGCAGCAGCAAAAATCCTGCCTGAAGATGACTTCTGAATTCCTCCACCTCTCCAAGTACTTGGCCAAGAACAGAACTCATGCAGTGGTACTGTCTCAAAACAAGACGCTTTGCTTTTCCCTTACCTGCTGGTCTACAAAGCTGCCCAGCATCCACAGACTCCCCAGCTATCAACACAGGTGCTCACCCCTCCTTGTGACTGGGGCACTGGTGCCCACCTTTTCTTTTACCTTACTTCAGAACCAAAATGCCTGCAGCCATACTCAGCTTATCCACCTGTAACAGCCTTTTAGCTCCAGGAGAGACTAGCAGGATCTTCATGAGTAGAAGGGCCCTCCTTCTACATCAGCCAAACATCCAGCTTCTCACTGTCCAGAGTTACACTAAAATGCAAAAGCTCTTTATTAAAAAGCAGAGCAAAACTCAACATGAAAAATCACAAACACAAACCAAAATCAGTCCACACAGAAAGTTTTGTTTTCCAGTCGCCTCTTAAAACGTGCACAATGTCTCCTACCACAGACCCACTGGAGAAACTAACAGGAGGCTCTCATACTGCTGTCCTGACAGAGGTCTCCACTTTCTCCGATTCAGACTCTCACATCCCTTTCCTTTCTTCATGCCACATGAGGAATTGTGTTGCCAGGAAAAGGAAGCACCTTCTCCCCTTTGTGCTCTGAGAAGCAACTCCCCAGTGCTGAGTCAGAAGCATTGCTCCTCTCCAGGGCAAGGCCCAGAAAACAGCACTCAGCTCCACGACCCTAAGAAGCTAGCAGGATAGTTTTGCCATTTGTCACAGTGGGATGAAATCCTGTTGCATTTTGGCCACGAGAACTTCAGCAGAGAGCTTCAGTTCACAGTGAGGAAGCACAGACGCTGACCCACAACACCACACCCCACCTTTTCCTTGACAGTTGGTGTTGTAGAGACTTGAACCATGGCCAAGTTCCAGATGTCCAACAGGGATATGGACAGTCACTGCACAGCAGCCCCCCTCTGCATAGCTGTTTCTATATATAATGAATGCCTATCTACTGCCATCACTACAGCCAGAGCCACAGGGTAAAAGGTAGGGTAAAAGAGCCGAAGGGAACCCATGTCAGCCACTGATTCCATCAGTAAACTCTGGGTACAAAAGCACAAGTGGGAAAGATCTGGTGTTTACAAAAGTGTCAGGACCCCGTGAGCAAAGTAAATGGCTCCCATCTACAGAGAACTGTAAACACTGCGGCCCATCATTTACCAGGCTGCAAACAGCACTGGCATCCGAACAGATGCTTCAGAATAACCATTGCCCAGGGGACACACAACCCCCTGGTCACAACAGGGTGGGCCAACAGACTGGTGTTGTATAAAAGGACACAGAAACTGCTTCAAATGCTGTAGCAGTGCAGGGGAAGGGCTCCACATGATGAACTCAGACCCACAAGCCTCTACCCCAGCCCCGGATGGTTGTTTCCTCCTGTCTGCTACGCAGCTGGGAGCAAGATTTCTGAAGAGCAATTTTCTGTGTTTGCAAGCCTTTGTGTCACCTCACTGTGAAAAAACTGTCCTGCTTAGAAAGAAGGGGCTGTACCTGAGTTGCTCACCCTCTTCCTGACAGCAGGTATCTGGATTCTATAAGCCATGTTCTCATTTCCTAGAACTGTGGGTGCCCAAAGGGGAGCCCTGCACATATGCCATGATGGCATTCTGCAAGAAACTTGCTCGCTGGGCCTCTTCTTCCCTCATCCTGGAGATGTCAGCCTCTTTCATCCTCAGCTTCTCCAGCAGCATAGAGATTTCACCTTCTTTGTCCAGCAGTGCCTCATGGTGACTACTTGATAGGGCTGTGAAAGAAGAGCAGCATTAGTAAAGAAAATTAGTATCCATAGAATAAGCTGGAACCACATGCTATAGGCACAGCCAAAGGCAATGGAAGCAGGATGATCAACAGGCACGTGAGAGAAGCTGCGTGAGACAGCATCAGAGATTTTGCACAGACAAGACGTTACACTTCACTGTGGCAGGAGATCTAAACATTTTGCTTGCTGTGCACCTTTGGGTAGTTATCAGTCTTGGTATCTATAAAATGAGGACAAGAATCTCTGCAAATACATTGGGATGGAGAGTACAATTCATAGTTGTACACACAGGCAGGAAGTCCTGTTGTCACTAAATGTAAGTGTACCTCAGTTCCAGGCCCGCTGTAGGATAACCCAGCATCACCATTTGAGAAGCACAAAAGGATCTATCACCTTTCAGTTGTCTCTCTAGGGCTGCAATCTTCTCTCTCAGACCTTCCTGTGCTGTGCGTTCAGCCTGCAAATGTCCAATCTGCTCCTGTAATTCCACTTTCACTTTATTCACCTCTGTCACTTTCTCCTCTTCTTTACTGTTCAGGTCCTGACACACAACGATAAATCCATGAACAACCAAACAACTTTAGCAACTTGTTCTGCCCCTGTGGTGACCATACCTCTACTCCTGTTCAAATTACCTGCTGAAGTTCCTCTAGCCGCCTCCTGAGTCCATCAGCGTGCAGGCTCAACTGATTTGCTTTAGCTTGGGCCTCAGCAACCATTTGTTTTTGCTTAAGGCAGCAATTCTGAGCTTCATCTCGTGACTCAGTTATAAGCCGCAGCTTCTCTTCCAGGTGTTCTAGTCGTTGCTGCTGTGAGGCACAAAGGAAGACAAAAATATATCAGTCCCATTTCATTCCTGAGAAGGGATTCTCCCCTTTTAGTTGCCAATGCAGTGGCACTGAAGAACAAGCACAGGACTTTGCCATAATAGGTATGGTACTTCTCCCTTGCAGTCAAGGGAATCGAAGCTGTGTTCTGTTGTCAAGGAAAACATTCTGATGGAGATGCTGCAAAGTCCAGCTCATTCACTGAGAAACAGAGGCATGTCCTTGGTAGAAGCACCAATGCCACTGCTGGTATTCATAACTAATGCCCTACCTTCACTTCCCCCATATCCCAGATGGCTCCAAAACAGTGCTTCATGCAGCTGTGTCCCACCACAGACACACATGGCAGCTTTTATACGTTTGTAACTCGGTAAAGCATTTTCTTTTGTGATGTTACATTTAAGTAAAAATTCTAATAGCTTTGGTATATTTTCCTCATCCCTTGTTCTCTTTGGCAGGGTGTTGACTTCACTGTCATTTTCACAAAGTTCAATTCTTTTTTTATCCAGCAGCAGTAGCCACCTGCCAAAATTCCTCTGAGTCCAGAGAAACAGCAGCCCCTCATTAAAGCTGCTGTCAAACTGAAGGATCGACATCTGGCTGTTACCTTCAAAAGCTGGCAACTTAAATGAAATCTGCTATGACAACATCCACATCAATTCTGTTACTACTGGAAAACACAGAGCAGGTGGGGGTAGTGGTTACATTCTGGAGATAATTCAAAGCAGACTTTTCAGGATTTCTTCCTCAGAAATCACACTTCTTGCAGGCCAATGAAACCCAGAGCAGGAGTTACTCAGCAGCTCCCTGAGACAAAAACACAGGCTAGGCAGCCAAATCCACTCCTTCCCACAAGAGGCAGGGCCTACAGATAGGTCTCGTCCTTACCTCCTCCAACCGTGCCTGATTCCGGACTTTTATTAACTCCTCCTCTGCCTGGCCTCGCTCAGTGAGTGCAGCTGCTTTGACTTGGCTCAGCTCCTGCCACAGAAACATGAAAGATCACTCCAGATAGAGACGCTGCATCACTGCAACACCGACTGGAAAACATTAGCAGCTTCCAGTCACAGGGTACAATGTGACACATCTGTCTCTCTCACTCAGGGGCAGGGAAAACAAACCCAGATTACATACCTTTTCTCACCCTGAGATTGCCATCTAAATTCAATGAGAATTTCAGTTATACGAAGGCAAGCAACGGGTGAAGCTTTCCAAAGAAAGGGGAATAGGAGAGGGCAGCACTGGATCTATCTGGGGAACAGGTAAGGAGAAATATGCTACACTGCTTGGGATCACATGAGAAACGAGTGAAGTCAAATCCTGGTAAGAATCTAACCATGTTCAATGGAAACTTTTGGTTTTGTTCAATCAGAAATTTTCTCCTTGGAACCTTCTCCTTCCTTAGTCCAATGCAGTAAAAATAATTTTAGCTGGTTAACTGCTGTTTTCTGTTCCTCCATACAACACATGACAATCTTTACACAGGTCAGCAAGAGAATCATAGTATCACAGAATATTAGGGGTTGGAAACCTCAAAAGATCATCTAGTCCAACCCCCTGCCAGAGCAGGACAACACAGAAGACCCCACAAAACTTCCCTGGCAGCCTTCTCCTGCCACCACTTCCTGAGCACTCCAATACACCTGGAGCATCCATTCTCACCTCCTCCAAAGCTATCCTGATGGCCTCCAGCCTTTGGATCCTGTCCTGCATGGAACGTTCACTGGCCTCAATGTGCTGTGTCATATGATCCACCTGCAAAGCAGCAGAAACCATTTAAGCAAGTGCCAGAAACCCACTCCTATCTCCAGGCAAAGCAGCACGGGCATTCGGCATGAGAAAGAGCATCCTCTCATTAACTCACCTTCAACCAAAGAAAAACTCCTGTCTCCCTCAAGCTCCACTAGGAAACTGTTACCGGGTGTTTCAAAAAGATGGACCCAATTTCAGTGACAAGATGCTTTGAAATTGAACGCATCTTTTTGAAACACCCTGTAGAGAGAATCTGCCCTCTAGAAATTGGGAACTTTTAGACAGAGATCCCTTCCAAGCCAAGATAGAGAGTCCGAGCTCTCATCTTCAAGTGGTACAAGATTCATTTTCTAGTTGTAACGTGGCTAAAATCTTCCTGACCTATGTAATTTCTTACAAGATCTCAAAATCTTCAGAGAAATCTATTGGTTTCATTTTATTTTTGAGAGATTTCACACCCCAATAAACACTCCAAAGAGAGTTGATCACAACCTCTTTTCCTGTCCACAGATGGACAGGTCCCCTGAAACATAACAGAGAAGGAACTAGCAAGTTGAGCCTCTTTAAAGGATTGTTTATAGCATGTATGTCTCCATTTCCTCCATTTAATGCATCTTTATTTCAGTGAACATGACAAGACTGCTTATTCAGTAATAATCTCTATGCATAACAAGACTGACACAAGGGCCAGCCTCCAAGTCTCTTTCCTAGAATCACATACCACTCTGGCCCATACTCTTGCAAGCTACAAATCACATTAGCTGGTAGAATGTCTTGTGGTCTCTTCAGCTAGGCTTTGCTTGTAGAAATGACCTATTATTTCCACAGTAAGGCTGAGTCCTCTAATTTTTAAACTTGTTTAAGAGCAGCTGACAGCAAACAATGACCTCCAGTGGTGTCTGTACATCATGACGCTGTGGAAACCCCATTCTTACCTCTTTTAACCGAAGGGATTCCACATCCTCAAGGCTTTGCTTAAATCTTCTTTTCTCCATTTCCAGGCGTTCTGCAGATTAAAAGCAGGCATATGTCAACCATGGCATTCCTGCTATGCAGGCTGTATTAGTACTTTATCACAAACTCTTCCAACCCTTTCTCCTCAGCTGTCTTGCACCGTTGACTCAATGGACAGTAATCCTAACCCACAGGTATACATGAGCAGTTTCTGCTCTTCCACTCACCCTCAGCCTGCATGGCCCGCAGCTTCAGCTCTGCTGTTGTGTTGGCCAAGTCTTGTTTTACCTGGAATAGCTGATCTTGCTGAACTTTGCACTTCTTCTCCAACTCATCCACCTACAAGGAAATTACCATCACAAAGGATTTTCTTTTCCTATTAGCAGAGAAAGTTGGCTGTATCAGCAGAGACACAAATAAGGATCAAAATATAGGACATACATACAGAGCAGAAGTGAACAATGCCCAAGTCCCTCTTCTCAGCCTTGGACTTGCTTTCCTACCTGGTTTCTTAGAAGCAGATTTTTCTCACTGGCAGCAGACAAGTCACGCAAAAGCTTGCCTTCCTGATCAGCACCTTCCTGCAAACAGAATCAAAATCCCTTAGGTCTTGTACTGCCAACCTACTCCAACCAACACCACACCCAACTAAATCAAACCTACCCCATGACCACCATGGCTCCTCTCCACACCTAGCACTCACCTACCTAATTTACACATGAATTTTTATCACAGCAGCTGTGGTTAAGCCACTAAAAAAAAAAATCACACTTGCCTATCCCATCCAGCATCCCCCAAATCTACACAAAACAGATACGACCTGGATCCCTGCTCTCAAGCATAACTAGGACTTATCCAGCTCACCTGCTTCTGCTGCTGGAGCTCCATAAAGTGACGCTCAGCCATGCTGGTTTGTTCCTGCTTCGTGGCATTCAGTAGCTCTCCCAAATTGTGCACCTTCTGCTCAGACAGAGCCAGGGCAGCTTCAGTCATCTGCAGCCTACACAGAGAAACATTTTCCAGAGTCCTTTCTATGGGAGACACCTCCAGAGAGCTCTCTATACCACATATGCCCGATGTTCACACATATTTCGCAGCGGATGAAATCAGGCTAGCTAATTGACATATATATTGCCCCTGGGAAAGGGACACTGCTTATCGCTGCACCCCACAGCTTCTGCAAACAGTGAGTGACCTGGGGCTTCTCACACCCTGGTGTTCTGGTGATCCATTGCATTTTCCCCGTGTTGTCTTGCATGAGCTGTTTTCCCTGCCTGGACCCCTTCAGGATTTGCCCACTCTCACAGGAAAACAAAGCTGGCTATTTTATACCACTGCAAGGTTGTTTAAATTTAGGGACAGAATTTTTAACGCAGGTAGAAGAAGTGATTTGCTTATTCTGTACATGAGGGACATCTGCATACTGAGGCATGCAATAATGAAACTATCTTTACCTGACAAAACTGAATGAGCCAAGCTCATCAGTGTTTGAAGTCTAACCACTGTTGCATGCATATGGCTCTACAACCTAACACTGCTTTTGTACAGCTCCACCTCACTGTTTCTAAGCATACAATCTTGCTGGTCAGGTTCCTCCATATTTGCAGTGGTTCTCAGGGGATACTGCCAACTGCCAGGGGAAACACGTACAGACTCTTGCAAGGCTGTTCGAGGAACATGCCCCCGTCCCAACAATCCTTTTTTTTCCTTTTCACCCTCTGTAATTCACTTTCTCTTACACCAATGCACTGTAATTTTACTTAAAAATAGGCTAAATATCTAGCATGACAAACCCAAAGGTCTGATCCAACCGTAATTTCTGGGTATTACTGCAGAACTAAGTGAAATAGTAAGCCAGCCGCTCTACATTATCCCCCTTTTTAACAGCTCTGCTCAGCACTGCCTACACAGCACGGAACATCGGGAAGGCTAAGGTCTTCATCCTTCATACTTGGCTTTCAGTGAATTCATAATAGAGTGCTGCTCATCCAATGCTTCCTGCAGCTGGCTGACTCGTGCTGCAGACATCCTGCATTTGGGGGGGGGAGAAAAAAAAGGTGAGTAATTTCTGCCAGGAAATGGACAAGGCCCAATATGTTAGCAAAGAGCTGAAAGCACTCAGAAATTCAACCCACCTGCCACTCCTAGATATTTCTTCTCTCTGTTTGTCTATGGTGTCCATCAAATCCAAGAACTGTGAACAAGGCAAACACCAGTAAGAAAATGAACTGCATCAGCTTCAAGCATTTACATTTCTCATCTTTCTCTTCCTAGTGACAGCTGAAGACAGGTCAAGCTAATCTATTGAAAGCAAGCAAACTGGAGGTTTGATAGGCTCATTAGCATCAAGACTAAGGTCATCAGCTGTAGGAACTCTGCACCATTGGGCGTCAGAAAGAAAACAGACTCATATTTCTAGGAAAATATCAAACCAGTTGCAAAAGAAGAACGAAAAGCACGAATGTGGCTTAAAAAAATCACCAAAACTGCAGAATCCAGAGTGAGTATGTTCAGCAGGACGTGTGTCTACATCCATACTGTCATGGATTTGATTCCTGGGCAACCATGCTCAGAAGAAGGACCCAATTTACAAAGCCATGCTGTGTGCCCGCCCATAAAGATGTACATGCAATTCAGGTGCACAGTAAACCTGTCACCCAGTGTTTCATGGGGACACCAAGGGAAAGCATAGGACTCCAGCTGCCCCATTTGAACTGCCAACATGCAAGATCGCTGACCTGCTTGGTCTTCTCATCCTTCAGACTCAAAACCTCCTTGCTGAGTATGTACGTTCGGTTCTGGGTCTCACTCAGGATAGTCTGGCGGTCTTGGTTGTGATCCATGGCTTGTTCTGATGCACAGAGAGCAGGAGAGCACACACGTTTCTAAAACTACAGAACAGCATGCACTGCTGGAAGAGACAGCACTCAGGATGACACCTGGCTATCAGAAGCATTAGGACAGTAGCCCTTCCCAGGCTGGCCCACACAGAAGGACCACTCTCACAGACACAAGGTGGGGTGGAATTCAAAAGAGCAGTGCATACGGGGTAATCAACACCCCAGCCACAGGAGAGTCATTCAACCTCCACTGTGGGTAGGACAATGACAAAGGACATACTTTAGCCATATCCAAATTTGGCTACTCAGAGGCAAACTAGAGACCCAAATTCTCCCACATTTACATGGCATAGTAATCTCTAATTCAATCCAAATTACTTTTTCCCTCTTGATGGTAAAAGTGGCACCTCCAACCTGACCAGCCCTCACTAAAGAGCAAGAGGAAATGGTGTAGAGCACTGTGTAAATGCTGCTGAGAAAAGGAGGAGAGGAGGGAGAGCTGTCTTCTGGAGCAGCAAATACCCTATATCCCACAAGTGCTGAAATGGGAAAGGAGTTACTGATTCTTTCCCGTGCCACAAATAATACTTACCCACAGCTTTCAAGATGTCACTAGGAACATTGTTCCCAGCCAGCTCCAGCCTCTTCAGGGTCTTGTTGCTGTGCAGGCAGTTCAGCAAAGCTCGGCCACCCAGGAGCCCAATATTATTCCAACGCAAATCTGTACAGAAAGCAAACTTTCAACCCAGTAGTCACACAACTGCTGAAAAACACACAGCTCAAGAGAAACCATGCTCTTTCTACATCTACAAGCATGGCTAACTAATCCCAGACAGTCTCAGCACAAACACAGGTGAATACTGCCTCCCTTTTCAAGATGGATGAGGAGGGAAAATGACAAAGCAGGAAAGACAAAGATGCATATTAAGTAAAGCACAGAAAGCCATTACAGTTCAAAAGGTATACAAGTCTGCCCCTCAACTCATGAGCCTCCTTTCCATAACCACCATCTGTGAATGAGAAAGAACAGGCACCAAGAATCACGTTTTCCTGAAGGAAATTCTGGCAAAATTCCTTACTACTGACAAAGCAAGCATGAAGCAAGTCTGAGAATCTGGCATGAGGCACGTCAACAGCATCCACAAATGCGAATGAACCCATTCCCTCCTCCACTAAGAACCGTTCAACTCCAAGCACACCATCTTCATCCACAGGTTTGGTTCCAGAGATTCCAAATACAGTTCCCACTCTCCAAAGGCCATGGGGCTGTGACCTCTACTCCCTGCATAAAGCAGTCCAGCATGATCAGAACTGGGAATGACATTGACCAGCTGGAAGAGATGATTGCAGGCTGCAACAAACCTGAAGGTACATGTGTGCATGCACAGATATGTGTAGATAGGTGAAGAACTAGTCACTCTTACCCAGCTCCTGAAGGCTGGCATTTTGTTTCAGTGCCATGGCCAACTCTCCGGCCCCTTGATGGTTGATCTGGTTATTGCGTAGATCTAGCTGCTGGAGAACGTTGTTTGCTCCCAGTCCTTGGCAGAAAAAGGAGAAGCCCTCTTCCCACAGGCCAAGGCTGTTCCATTCCAAGATTAGGCTAGGGAAAATCAGACAGGATTTGAGTTCATGGAGTAAATGAACAGTTGCAAGAGCTGGAATGATACCTGGACCATGGTACCCATTCGAACACCCAGCTCCCCTAGTAGAGACACATTTTCAGAGAGCAGGATGCTGGCTAGACCCCTGCAGCTTGGAAAAAGCACCACCAGTTCTCATTCCTTCACCTGTCCCATCCCTTACACAAAATTCCACCACTTTACATTCCTCCTACCACAACAAAGTACACCTTCAATCCTTTTCTAATGTTGCGCTCTATCTCACAGGAATAACAAAAAGAGAAGTAGACAAAATTTTTTACCTCTTGATGGATTTGTTCTGCCTAAGAAGTTTCCCCAAAGCCTCAGCTCCCATGGTTCGCAGGTTATTTCCCTGAAACAAAAGTCCCAGGTGATCAGTAGTCTACACCCTGTCCCAGTCCACCTATCCTATCAAACACTACCAGGTGCACCCCAGCTGTAATGTCAACTTCAGTCTGTTGAAGATGCTTTCAGAAACACTTGTTTCAGGTATCAGTCAGCTTTCCAGAAAACCAAAGACCCAAGGAGGAACAGTGGATACATATATCATTAATTTTGTGAGGCATCGTGACTGAGAACTCGTAAAAATCACCAGGTAGCACAAGACCAGCATAACCCACCACGGGAGAGAAAATGCTGATTCTAGATAAGCAGAACCATTTTAACGCATTTAATTAAGGAGGGCTTGGCTGGCACCAGCACAGAGGAGAAAGAAAGGTGTGATGCAGTATAGGACTGTAGGTTCAAGGGAACAGCTACATGCCAGACAAATACAGACAGGAGGTCACTCTCGCAGTAGAGCGATCACCATATCTGAAAGTAAATGCCTAGTTCCAAGCCTCAGGATAGCTGAAAGACACTGGCAAGCTGGATACAGAAGCACAAGTCAAACTAGTAACTCACTGATTAATACGGAAACCCACAGAAAAGCCTACATGTGCCTCTTCTGGTCAAGCAGCAACTGACAAAAACCATAGAACAACTTCCTACCAAAACAGAATAACTGAATAAAAACGGACAAAGATGAGTGGCAAATAAACTCCGGAAAGCTGTGACATGGTGCTAGGGAGGCAAGGACTGAGCCATCTGGGAACAGGAACTTTACAAAAGTCCTTGTAGAACAATCCTAAACCAGGACTGTCTCTTTCTAACTCTCACTAAGCTTGTGCTCCTGTTTCGTTCCTTACCTCTTTGTCTTTATTCAAGGACTCACCTTCAAATCTAAAGATCTGACTGTGGTGTTGGAGCAAAGGCCATGCAACAGAAGTTTTACACCTAAGTAGAAAAAAGAGAGTTGTTTATTTCCTGTGTGTGACCCTTAGCCTGAGCTGGAGGAGGAAGCGTCCTTTCCACCTACCAGCTCAGAATATCTGTGACAGAACATATGAGTTTGTACTGGCCACTGCGGCTGGGACGCGTGAGTTTGAACATACGGGCAGGAGATTTCTGTTCTGTTTTCAGAGAAAGAGGTGCCCGGGTAGAGAGCTGCGTGTGCCGCCCCAGTGCGGCTGAGAACAGCCCCCGCTGGGGCTCAGGCAGCAGGGACCGAGCAGCCCCCGCCTCACCCGAATCCCACCCGGTGCCCGCTGGATGTAACCAGCGGGCACCACCCGACCCCTCCGTTCGAGGCCGCCAGCGACAGGCGCGGTCCCGGAGGCGAAGGAGAAGCGCCTCCAGCAGCCGACGGGCTCGTGCGCCGGCCGCGGGGACGAGCTCCTCTGCTCCCAACACCGGC
>VZRW01004372.1:114653-152327 GCA_013398125.1 Aegotheles bennettii | reverse complement strand
CCTCCTCCGGCCCAGCCCGGCGCGCAGCCGCAGCCCCGACCCCGCTCCCGGCCTCCCCCGGGGAGCCGGAGAACACCTCCGCGGAACCGCGAGCTCCCCGGCCCCGGTCGGGGCACCCCGGGGCTCCTCTGACCCCCCCCGACCCCCTCTTTCCTACCGCTGGTTCCACAGAAGCAGCGGCGCGGGCAGCGCGGCAGGCGCAGGCCGAGGACCTGGAGCGGGTGGACCTGGAGCACGTGGAGAAGGTGCTGCCGCAGCTGGTGCGTGACTGGGAGCGGAGCGGGACAGGAGGATGGGGCTGAGGCAGCTTCCTTCTCACCCTACGGGAGGCGTCTGGGCACCCAGCAGATGTGCTGACTGGCTTGCTACTCTCCCCTTGCAGCTTCTGGACTTCTAGAAGTATCATGAAACACAGCAGAAGACCCTGACCTGACAGCATCTGGCCCATCCCAAGCGTCCAGCTCTAGGAAGATCAGTCTTAAGTTTTTCTTTCTCTGCCATTTTACTTCTGTTTCCTCCCTCCTTTTTACCAAGCACAACAAAGCCCTGGCTCTGCTGCCAGATGCTGTTTGTGAGGAGGCTGCCACACGCTTGGTTCGGGTCAGCGATGTGACTGGTTTCAGTACTTCACAGCACGGTGAGATCCTGTCACATTCTCAGCTAATGTGAGAAGCAGGTCCTACTCACGGAGATGCATGGAAAGGCTTAATGGCTGGAAATGTTGTCCAAACTTCAGGCTCTCAGCACCTCAGCAGGCAGCTGTGGCAGGAACTTTGGGTCCAGCTCCAAGCCTGTCTAATGAATAGGTTGTTAACAGGAGCTCAGTCGCAGGCTCTTGCCAAAAGCAGGTAACTGATCTTTATTTTATAAATAAACAGTGTCTGTCCCTCACTACCTTTCAGTATTTCTCCAGGGCTGTGACATCAAAGAATGCTTGGAACCTTTTAACCATTTGATATTCTCCTCAGAAGCTGCTTCCCCTCTGCTATAAATTTGTTCTCACAAAGAAACATCAATAAATTAAAACCAAGTCTCCCGCCCTTGTGTAGGCTCTTTGCTGCAATTAATCATCGAAAGTCAAGTTGCTTCAAAGACTTGCGAAGTTTCCCCCTAACCCACCCTCTTCTTTAAGTCTTTGTAGGACGAAAGGAAAAAGGACAGAATAACAAACAGCATGTGTGAGAATCCCACATCATGGGACAGCATGGCCCCGCAGCCAGCAGGGGGGCTGGGGGGGAGCTGTGAAATAAGAAACCTTACACATGTAGGCAGGACCCACACAACTGAACCGGCTTTGTTGGGAAATATATAGCCGGCTGCATGAAAAGCAGCTGACACCAGCATGTCTTAAGGACTGCACACTCTGTTGTTGGCTATCTGTAGTCTTTATGATTAGTAATAGCCATTTTTTCCCATTGACAGCTGCAGCAGACAAAGGCTCAGTAGGTCACTGCAGTCTTTCAGCTTAGAGCTATCAAAGTCATCACTCAGGACACCAGCCACTTGAGAACTTCAACTGAAACCACAATTTAATACACATTCCTTCTGATGACAGTACCAGCTTGAGCAGTGCCCCATCCCTCTGCACTGCAGCCTCTTTGCCAAGACAACTGTTTGTGCAGCTGTACAACAAAACCCATGAAGGAACTGGCGTAGTTCAGTCTTCAGCCCCAGCACCATATAGTAAAAAAGACAATAGTAAAAATAATGTAATATTACCTTTGAATGCCCCAAAACCCTGGGGATGAGTCAGCTACTCAGAAATTGTACTGAAACAAATCCAGCTCATCAGGCATCTCCATGTATTGTTCTGTGGCAGGGTAGGAATCCTTGTAGCAACTACCTCAGTGAAGAGCTTGCAGTTTTAAATATCAGGACATCTTGTCCTTCTTAAAGAATTCATTCCTACTTTCTTGCCTTTTCCAGGTTTCAGATTCTCACGTGTGCCCCCCCCCCATTCTGACCCCTACTGACTGACACACAGATCTCAGTGCTGCTGCACTAAAAAGGCTTGAGTTCACTTCCCTGGCGTACCTTGTTCATACACAAGCATTCTTGACTGAAGAGGATCACTGATGTGCATGTTAATAGTAAAGCAGCATTTTAATAGCAGCAGCAGCCAAAGCTAACTCTGGTCTAGCTGTTGAAGGTACTTATTTTACATTCTCCTGAAAAAGAATTAGATTAAACTGGGTTTGATGCATGGCTGAGTTACAGAAGGGACAAGCATGGGCAGACTGAGGTAACGCACATAGTTAGCAATATGAAGTCTCCTTGTTCTCACCCCTGTACTTAACCCGTGAAACTGCCCAGTAATAATGACATTGCTGCTTATACCCCTAACCTTTTCCTTCTGTTTTCCCATATCAGATACTTGCAGGTGATAGTTATGGTGCTAGCTCTTTGTCAAAACTGGTGAAATCAAAATAGCTAATCAAATCAGTACTGTTTGATGTTATCCGTGCTCTTCAAAAAATAAGACTAGCACATCTGAAAGCACACCACAACTTCCCACCAACCAGACTGCTTCTGTTTATTCTAGCCCTGTAAACCAAAAACACCAGCATAAATGTATCATCACCAGTCATTAACTATGGCTATTAGTTGCCCCCTGATATATCCTGTATAAATTCAGCAAAGCAGCTCTAGCAACAGTCTACCTCTGACTTCTGTGACATGAATAAGCCTGATATAGCATCTGAACGAAGATACAGATAGTCCTATCAGCCCACACTTAATCCACTGAAGTAATAAACTTTAAACATTATTTCAGTATTTTTTGTTTCGCTGCACTATGTCTTTTATAGCTTGCTTTCCACAGTAAGGATTCAGAGCAGCAGCTGTATATAGTGCCCTTGCCTTCCCCACTGCCAGCAGCCGCACACATTCCCTGTTTATGTTTGGGTGTCATATAAGAAATCAATCAACACTTTTGCTAAAGCATTCTGCTCCCTCCACTTTGAGTCTCCTTTTTTCCCTTCCACCTTTCTTTCATGCCTCCTCCTCACCCTCCCTTAGTTTCTTCAAAGCATCTGGGAGCATTTGGAAGTAATTAGACCTGAAGGGAAATGTTGGCCAGGCTGGGAGGCAATGACAAGTGCCAGGAACCCTGGGTGCCCTTTCTAGCCACTTTGAAGTTCATTCAGATGGTACAAAGCTCCATTTTGCTTTGTTGAAAAAAAAATCATAGGAAGGGAATGAGGCATGACAGGCCCATTGAAAAGGGAGCAGGTTCCTGTGAACTGACAGAGAAACTGAGTACTGGGGGAAGAAACATACTATCGAAGAGGCCAACAAAAGGCCTCCTATGGCCACTCTGCTCTATTACTTCTACAAATTGTGCAGATGCACACATAGTTCAGGGAACAATTGTCTACACAGGAAAAATGGAAAACATGTCAGTACCGTAACATGGAACCCCAGCTGTCTTATATGAATCACTGATCCATGAAGAAGACTTCAAATAAACATAGCACCATGGCTGCTGTGGCACTATAGAGCTCATTTCCAGTATAAGTGCAATTCTAACCAACAGCATCCATCCCCGTACACCATCTGCAGGAAGCAAAGATCTGGACTAGTGCTTCCCTCTGTACACTAACTGCACTGCAGAGAACAGCTGCTCTGTGGAAACATTCAGGTCACAGAAGACCACAGATTGAAGGTCACATGAAGAGACCCTTTTACTGGATGTTTTTTTCCCCTCACTGTAACTTTAATTACTGATGTTAGTTATATGTAGTGAAAGTAAAACATGAGAGCTTGGGGCAAAAACAAACTCCACATGCAATCCATTACCAGATACCTGTGTTATTTGTTAACAAGATCCTGGCCACTGAAAACAATACAAGTGCAGAAAATCAAGAGGTTCACAGCAAAAGCCTGTTTGAACTGTTTTAAATTACATAAGTGCTTCCTCTTCACTCACCTTCCAGCCACATATGCCCAGAATTATCAGCAGCACTAACCCCAACCAGCAAGCAGAGAGAATTCTTACTCTAGGCAGCACTGCATCTTCCTGCTAGAATTCAGGCAGCTAGACTCAAATTATCTCTGAAAGTAGAACTGGGAAGATTTGAATTTAAAAATATAGATAGAAACAAAATCCTTCACAGTATATAGGAATTATTTCCCCCTTAATTCTGCATTGATATTATTTGCATGCAAGAAACCTTAAATTAACCTCCAACCTTGCTTCTGTAGTCATGAAGACCACAAACAAGTCTTCTACTACTCCAAAAAGTGAAACTGGCATCTGAAGTAGCAATTTTCTATTTATTACTATTGTTCATACAGATTTGATCTTTCCAAGTCCACCAACAATTTCTTACACATTCTGAACAAGTTCATCAGGAAAGATGCACAGCTAACTGCTCATTGATTCAGCAGCCCAGAACGTTTCATCTCTTCCCACCTACAAAATAAACATAAGAGCATTAAAACACCTGGCCACGTAATTTGCACTGTATCATTTCTCAACAACATGATCTGGTTTTTGAGGGTCCTATACGCTGCTGTGCTCAGGCAACAGTTTGGTATCACATAGGAGCACTTTTCAGGGAGATGGAATCATGAATACATCATAACTTTTGGAGCCAGGAACTTCATCCTGCCTGTTACTAACATGCATGTTACAGCATGTTATTAACCTTTCATACGTGTTAATGGGTAACCTGCACAGGTATGTGATATGTTATTTCACGTTTTATCCAGATAATCTTTACTTGGGAAAGAAACTTCTACTCTTAGGTGTGATGCTTCAAGCATACTGGAAATGGGAAACAGTAAAGGTACTGTTTCCCACATGATCTGCATCAGTTTTCCAGCACCAGACTAAAACAAACCAGTCACAGCAGGGAAACACACCAACCCCTGTTTGCAGCCTTCCAGCAATCATTTCAGACCTTAAATTATGCTTGCTGAGGCTGATGGCCCCACAGTGTCTTCCAGAATCAAATATTAAAATTCTCATTCAGGAAGTTAACTTTGACATTACTAGCCAGGGAATTCCATATACTTCTTCCTAGTTTTATTGTCATTAAGGGGGTTGATTGAATGTTTTTGTTTTTCTGTCTTCTCCTCCTCCTCTTTGCCACTACATCAAAAAGTGAATATTGCCAATTGTTTAATTCAGGGATCCTTCTTCTTGTTACTTTACATTTTGTATAAATTCTGTAAAATCATGTAAAACCACACATAAGCTACTGGTTCCAAGACTAAAAACAAGGTTGCAGTTTTTTGATCAGGATAAACCAAAAACAATTCATAATGGAAACTTGGTTGCAATATTAACTATGGAAAACCACTACTGCAGTGAAGATTAAAAACAGAAAGACCAACTAAAAAAAAATAAATCAAGAGAAAGCAAAGTACTAAAACAGACTATACCAGCAAAGAAAAAATAACGACAGATTTAACAGATGGCATGGGCCCTTGGTATTCAGAGTATCATGTCTATTAGTATTTGAACTACACTAGCATAGTTAAGAACTCAACACATTAAGCCCAGAACATAGTTAAGAATGCTGCAAGCATATGGATTAGACATCAGACTCAACAATGCCCAGAGTCTGCATTCAGATACTTGTCCAATGAAGGCTGAGGTTTAAGTCACGAAATGATCTGTGATTGACAAGCACTGAACCAAACATCCTGAAAGCCTTATGTTGACATCTTCAAGAATATTGTCAACATCCAATATGTTTCGCACAGAGAAGCCTGCCTTTCTGGGGAGTTCAGAATGAGAAGAGCTCTCCTCTGATTTCATGATACCTGGCAGCTTCAGCCACTTGGGTATTTTCCCAGGAGCCCTTCTCAGTGCCTGTGGAGTTTCATGCACGCTTGCTGGTTCTGGCTGCTCATCCATCTTTTTGTCGCTTCCCACTTCTGGTTCAGATCGGGATGGAACTGTTGATTCCAAAGATGGTGAAACAGAAGGAACTAACGATTTGGATAAACATCTGTGGAAGAAAATAAGCAAGTAGAATTAAGCTTCCTTTTTTTGCATAATAGCCCCCTGTACCACCACCACCTTTAAACTTTTAAAGTCAGACTGAAAAGGCTCTTCTTTTTCATGATAAAAGGCCTAGGATTTACTTGATTTAGTGACTGAAATCCTACTTTGCAAAGGACTCACAAAGCTATGAAGTATGACAGTATGTCTCTTTCAGGAGAAAATGAAGTCCTAATATCTTCAGACCACATTTCTTTGTAGTAAGATGGGCTTGTCTCATGCTTCCCATCCCTGAAATGCTCACCCATCTGCAACTCTATTCAGTCCCAACATACCTGGCTACTACCAAATCAGCTGCAGAAGGGGAAACCACAGAGCTCAGCAGGTCTGATTTCAGGTAACAATCTGTTTAAAAATGAAATCCAAACACTTGTTTGGTAACACAGAGACATCAATCACCACAGAATCACGCAGCTTTCAGCTCAGCAAATACCTACTGTATACTATAGTAAACCTCCATCACCTTCCCCCAGCTGACACAGGACACTTTTAAACTATAACAGTTTCTTTCACAACTCAAGGTGCCCTATTTCATCATTCAAACCTCAAGATTGTGGCGTTTTTCTTCAGTGCTCGCTGCACCTCAGAAACTTTTTGTGATGCCAGAACATGCTTTAATCTCTAGGAGAAATCGAGATACTAAGCATAAACCAGAGGAGTCAAGGATCAAAGATTCAGATATGTTCTCCCATCTCTAGCCAGTCCACTACAATAGGAGGTCTGTAAAAGTGTTTCATAGTAATTTGTCCAGTTAACATTTTGAACATCAGAATTTCCTTCTACAGGGTTGTTCTTCTATCATTCTTGTGCCCACAGTAGACAATGGCTACTCCATAGCCTAACAAATCTCACAAGGTGCTATGTTTACATTTGTGCTCAAGCTAACTGACTAAGCTAGCTCTGAAGAGCTTCAGCCATTTGGAACAGGAACATTTACCAGGATTCCTGAGGACTGCATCATCTTTTGTTGGAAGAACTCTGAAAGTAAGGATGTAGCTCTTCTGGGCCTACTATAACAGCTATACAGGCAGCTGGGGAAAAAATTCACTCACCTCTGCTCTCCTCAGATCCAAAATGAATGACAGCAGTTGGAAACAGTTTAGCCTGCAGCAAAAGAGGAAAAGAATAGATCACTGATTGCAGATGCTTTTGTAGTTCTCTGTGAACATTAGAGACTGGTTAGACAGCTACAAATTCACAGTTCCAGCTGAGGTCACCGAACCATCCATAACTTGGAAAAGGCTGAACTTGTGTAGAGCACAGGGCACTCAGCATAAGACATGAAGCAAAATTCTATGATCTATTCTACTACACACAGATGACGGGGCCTGTACAGCAAGTGCTCATCACACTGATGACCTGCCGTTTGTCGTCCTGTGTCCCCACATCTTAGGCCATTGTATTTCACCCACATTTTCCACTGCTGAACAGATAACGCGTGATTAAGAATCTGCCAAGACCTAAGTGGCTGATAGTAAGGGAAGGAAAATCTAGCTATGCTCTCAGAAATCTATTCTAATTACTCTACTTTTCTACTCTGTCTCTAGTTCAAATTTGTCTGTTTTCAACAGCTTTCCAGGATGCAGTTTATCCTTTTATAAATCCTAGTTTCTACTTGCCACATTCAAACATTTTTTTCATCCATTTAGCTCACTATGTGGCCTAGGTAACTGTAGGACTGCCTTTTTCATGTCTGCACTTATCAGTATGATGATCTTTATTTCACCTGCAAATGTTATTGATGATTATTTTGTATTTATATATCTACCAGATAAAAATGATGAACACAGTGTGGCCAGAATTAATTCCACCAGTGTAAGTGATCTATATTTTTCAACAAGTTCTCTCTGACTATTATTTGAGATGACAGTCAGGCAAATCATAATTCATTTAGTGTGTGCTTTAATTACACTGAGGGGCACACCTTAAAAAAAACCCCATATAGGTCACGAAGCCCTGAATCAAATGAAAGTTAAAGGATGTACATTTATTGAGTTTGATCTTGTAAGTACTGTCTCCATACAGAAAGACTTATGATAAAAAGATAGTGCCACAGTGCCCTGACCACATCAGTGGGAAGGTGCCTGTCTCGCTGGGAATGGCCCCAGAAAGGTATGCACCACATGACCTTGAATTTTACCTTTTCGCCTACCTCTCCACAACAACAAGCAATTTCTGGTCAAACACATAGACAAAAAACACAGAGTTCCCATTAGTTCACTATCTAAGAGAACAAACTCTTCCTTCTGCAACCCAGAAGTGCAATAAAGCACAAAACACCCGAAGAAGCTAAACAGCTTTATTCAATTACCTCTGCTTAAATATATACCAAATTCAATACAAAATATGAATTATGTTCAACATACTAACTCATTAAATGACATTACACTGTTGAGAGGTAATTTGTCAGTAGCTTAAATAATGAGTTACTAAACGAATAATTGTAAACATAAAAAAAAATTATTTTCAACTAGCCCTAAGTAATATATAGGATCAGATTTACACCAATAAGAAACAGTGACCACAATGTAATAAAATTAAACACCGTAAGAAATGAAAACATATGAACAATTAATGCAAACGTATTTTAGAAAGAGAGAGTTAACAAAATTAAGCATGCTAATTAAAGACCTGGAAGTCAGAGGAAATGGAAGTAAAATCCTTAGCTATTAAATCCTTAGCTGTTGAATAAACATTACTTGGAAAAATGGAGTCTTAGAAATGCTGTGCAGCCCTAACTAAAAAAAGCAGGGAAGAAAGCATTAAAGCAAACTAGCAAATTTATCCATAATTTAAAAAAGATCTTTCAATTTTGGTAGCTAATACTTCTCAGGTCAATAACAAGGAATGAAGCAGTAGAATGGTCGTAGGGAAGGAAATTCGGAGAGCTAAAATACAGGATTAAATCAACAAAAAGTTACAGTAAGAAGTTCAGGTAAAGAAAGTCCCTGAAATAATTGGTTGGGCCACCAATTATTAAGATTAAGGAATCCAATTAGAGAAGAGCATTTCATTTGATTCTTTGGATAAGTTTCATCATCAGGGAGACCTGGAGAAGGATAACTTTGTTCTCAATCTGTAACAAATTGCAAGGTCAGTAAAACTGAGCAGCTAAAATGGCAGAAATGTCCTGCAACATCATTGTCATCACAGAATCACTGAACAGCTGAGGTTGAAAAGAACATCTGAAGATCTTCTAGTTCAAATCCCCTGCTCTGAGCAGGGTCAGCTAGAGCAGCTTTCTCGGTACCACAACGTCCAGTTGGGTTCTGAATATCCAAAAGGACAGACTCCACAACCCGCTCACGCAACCTGTTCCAGTGTTAGCCCACCCTTTCAGAAGCTTTGGGTTTTTTCCTTTTATTTCATTGGAAGTTCCTGTAACTTGTGTCCATTTCCTATTGTCCTTTTATTGAACACGACTGAGAAAAGTCTGGCCCATCTTCCTTGTTGTTTCCCATCACGTTTATTATACACATTGACCAGACACACACACAGGGTCTTCTCTTTTCCAGGCTTAGCAACCCCAGCTCTCTGCCTCTCCCCATGTCAGATGTATCAGTCCCTTAATTATCTTTTGGTCCTTTGCTGGGCACCAGAGAAATTGTAAAACTGGACTCACAGTCCCACTGGTCCAACCAAGGAATCACAAAAGTAACTGCAGGTAAGTGAGGAGGGTACCTACCCAGGAAGCTTGCTCTGCCACTTACAGTGATTATATGACACCACACCCTCAAAGAAACTGAGGCAGTAGAAAAACTGGTATTGGAACTACCATCCCTGTGTCCAGATGGCACATCCAAGCGTTCTCAAGGGACTGAAGGGTAAGAGATTTAAAATTATTAAGCTTCATGCTGAAAACAGACACTGCTGCAAGCACAGGCTTGTATTTTTAAAAGGATCTGAAGGTGATATTCAGAAGATTAATACAATACACCGTAACCAGCTGTACCAGTAAGGATTCTGAAAGAACAGTATCATGCTTATTACTGGAATTAACACGTCAGTATAATACTACATAAAGAAAGAACTAGTTGAAACAATTATTTTAATCTTTCAGAAGACCTTATGCTAAGAGACAGGTAAAGAAACCAAATAATCATAGTGTAAAGGAGGTAAGTACTGTCATAGTCAGAAACTGTACAGAAAACGTTGATCAATGGTCTACGTTTACCCTGGCAAAACAGTAACACTAAATTTCTCACCTTGATCCAATAAATAAACAAAAGCAAGCAACTGCCCCTCTTTGTATAATTAATGCATACTTAGCAATTGTGCAGGGCAGGCTGCTGGCTCGTGAGTTTTCTTGAACCTCTGTTGCCACCATCAGCACAGTCAGGATACTGGAATGACGGTCTTTGGACCTGATCCAGCACAGCAATGACCAGAACTCAAAGGAACCCTGATCTTCACGGAGGAATCTGTGGATTGTTACCTAATGCAGAGACTAATAAAACCGTATTAATTGGACGCAAAATGAAACAGCTTCACCTATCTTCCTGACTAGTTCAAATGAGTATGTTGTATGACAAATTTCTGACATGAATCTAAAGGCTGCAGGAGACTTTCACGTACAGTATGACCTACATCATGTCAAGACTGAAGCAGGAGACATTCATCAGCCTACTCCAAGTCTCAGCTCCTGCAAAAGTAGCCAGGTATCTTCCATCCTTGAACTGACATTTTCGCAGAAATCGTTATTTATTAGGTCTTTTAGCATTTCATTCTTCAGTCAACAGGGCCTAAGGTTGCCTGCTCCAGTCACAAAGACGGCTCTCCATAAACTTTTTCAATTAAAAAGTACCAGACATGGTTTAGAAACCCCAGAGAAAACTCTTGCAAGAGCTTTGATGTTTCCGCTGCACTTGTCTGAAGGGATCCCTCAATTTAAGAAATGGGTGCCTTAAAAAGTCCGTCCCCCCCCAACACACACACACACACACTCAAGCCGTTTTACACACAACATCCTTTTCATGCCAGCTGCAAGTTGGAAAATGAGGTTTCTGTAGCGTGTTAGTGTTGGAATTTTTTAATAATGTCCCCTCTCTTTTTTTCCCCTTGCGACCAATTATCTTGGTAAATAATTAACATTCTGAAGGAGATAAGTAAGTACAGCATCTCAGAGCTCAAAGCCTTTTAGTTCAAAGCCCTGCCCTTTTCTTTTCGTTTCCCTGCTGCCGCCACCAAAACTTCCTTGTCAATCAAGCTCTGGGCACACACATCAAAGCTTCATGTGGGAATGGCCCCAAGGGGTCAGAGAAAATTCATGGCAGGGCCTGCATGAGGCACAAAGAGAAAAAGAGAGTGAGAAACAGAGACCAAGAGCTAGACAGACACGTTCAACCACACAAACACACAGACAGAATGTGCCCCAATATAAACCTCTACCCTACTTACTCCCAGGTTGACAAACGACCATAGTTCTATAGAGTTTCAGAATCCACCTTCACAACCATTTCCCACTGCTGGCAAAACATCAGTCCCAGTGTTTCAGTTCACAATCTTTTAACTGAAAGAAACTTAAAGGAACTAGACAGCAGCTCACAAGTACACAGAATGCAACCTCCTTCCCATGGCTCATTTCCCTGCATCCCTATCCTTTCCTAGGGGTCAGCCAATACAGATTGTCTCCTCTTGCCAAATTTACATCCAGTATGTTCTTTTTCTTCAATTAAAATACACTACTGGCTCATTCATACAACCCTTTGTCTAGCTTCCTTTGTGCAGAATTCTCAGGTATCATCCTAATCTCAGCACTTGCTGGCTGCTTCCTGTATTGAACCCTCAGCTGCATCTCACTGATCACTCCCGGAATTCTACCGCCAGTCGCTGGCAAGACACAATGCTGTCTGAGATTTTTTTGTAACACAAAAGTATTTAAATCAGTACCAATTTCACATTAAAAAAAAAAAAGTCAGTGGAATGATCCCACTGGCCAAGGAATGTCTTGGCATAAAGATGAGAAGGCTTTAGTAGCTGCAGTCCAGGAAAACATACAAACGCAAGCTGAAGCCTTTAGTATTCTCTAACACTGCTAAGAATGCAAGGATCAAACACTAGGCAGACCACTACCTGAAAACTATACTCTCAAGTCAGCTGGTATTTCCTCATTTGCAGTTGTTCTAATGCATGTATCAATGTCTTTAGAAGAACAACTCCACGGTTCTTAGCATCACTGCATAGGATTCTTATAAGAATATCTGTGAATCCAGACAGTTTTAAAAACCTTGGAGTCACGCTGAGCCTGTCAGATCAAAAGAATTGGAGGCTGTTGGAAACAAATATTCAAAAAACTCCATTCAGTTATATGTGAAGAATTACTACAACATGAATGAGTCAACAGCTAGTTACTGTACTCAAATATCCAGCATTTCTCTTCCTTGCTGCTTTGATATCCAGACAAAGATACAATACTGACTGGGAAAATAGATGCTATTAATCTATCAAATTACAATGTTCAAAACACACTGTGCAAGGCGTATTTACAATATAGTTAGCTTATTGCTTTTATTGCAACAGCACCTAGAAATCCAATTGAAAATAGTGCCCCATTCTGCAATTATATATATATGTAATGAGCAGCAACATGCAATACAAATAAAAAAGTAGGAAAGTATGAGGGTTTTGGGTTTTTTGTGGGTTGTGGGGGTTTTTTTTGTACAGATGAAAAACCAAGACCTAAAGAGATAAAATAATTTATTCAAGGTCACACAGGATGGAAGTAGCAGAAATGAAAACTAAGTATGTAAGTCTCCAGGGTCTCATCCAAGGCCTTAATCACAAAACAGCTTTCTTCTGAAGGGATCAGAAAGTCACTGATGAGGCAAGAAGTGGAGGAAGCCAGCGTCCTGCTTACAGTCCTCCTCACTTAAGGAGTATCATTTCAAATGATCAGCTCCTCAGATTTTAAAAAGATCTAAACAACACGGCATCATTTACTTAGTTACAGTTACAGCAGTTTAAACGAATGCTTTCCATTTCTGAAATCTGACAACCAGCCTGCTACTCATAAAGCCACATTTACTCTGAAACTAGTAGCTGAGTAACTCAAAGTTTTACTTAAGACAGGCAGAGTAGAGTTTACTCAGGCCACCATAGTGGTGAGCGTGGTTTATGACAGCAGGGCATTCTAGCTGTGGGATGGCATACTGGGGCTACTGCATCTCGCATTCCATGATAAAAATACCTACACTAAAACTTAACATTCCTCTGTGAATGCAGCTGTGATACAAAAGAGAAATATTTCTGCTTCATTTTACTGCATGTTTCAGTAACTTTTTTTCTAGAGCACAGAAAAGACTTCAGGCAGAACCCTCCCCAATTAACATCTTGATACTTCCTCCTTCACTAGGTATCTTCTGACACACACATTCAAAAAAATCCTGGAACACAGTATTACAAAATACGTAAATTATTACCCTGCAGTTATTCTGTTCACAGAGTGATGCTTTCAGAACATACAGACTGCTGTCTAAGGGGAACATGCAGCTGCCAGAATGAGAAGCATTCTTTCCGTTACATGATCTGAAAAGATTAGAGTGCCACAGGTCTGCTGTTAGTTTGATGTTAGAAGATGAATAAGAAAATAAGCACTTCAAAGGAACACGCGCATGGAAGGAGAAACCCAAGCTACCAACATGAAATACTGCGTAGCACACACACCCCAAACACATAAACTAGCTCTTGGAAAATTCAACCGGAAAATCGGTGGATCAAAAGCTTCTCCAGCAAGACTGCAAAACATTGCTGAAACAGAAATAAACACTACAGTCACGGTGAAAGGGGCAAACTGACTAAGTGGGTCGTGTTTATAACCTGAGAACAAAGCTGCTCAATGTGGACTGCAACTGCCAGAGAAGATGGATATTTTGCAGCCAATATGGAGGAGGTCTGACCCAGCTAGAGCAAGGGACCTCTAAAATTCACAGGGCAAAGGTAAGATTTGAAAGCACTATTTTGAAAAGGTTACTTAAGAAGGAATCCAGGTATAAAGAGCATTCACTGAGCCAAGATCAGAAAGATGTGGCCTCCAAAACTGACAGAAGAGAGAATACCTTGGGCAGAATTTCCACCCTGAACTGTCACACAAGGAAGGGTTCACCTCGGCTGAAGGGCCCAGCCTCACCCGAGGTCAGCGCTAAGCAGCAAGTACAGACAGTCTCTGCGAGCACAGCGAACAGACTGCGCAGGACAAACAGGAGGCAAGGCTGCTACCCAAATCTAGTCAGATTATAAAATCCTGAATGAGTAAGTAAAGGGCTAAGGCTTCATACAAGAAGGTGAACGCCATCCTCTGCGCCGGATGAATTTCACTATTAATTGCAATTTTCTTTGCTAACGAGTGGAATAACCACGAAGCCTGCCACTGGAAATACCTCCGACAGACTGACTCTGATGAAGTAATTTTTTCTGAAATTGCATGTAAACTCTTGCCAAAAGCAGAAAAGGCTTCACACTGCTCAATTCGTAGCTGGCTTCACTGAACAAGCATGCCAGATGTATTGCCCAAACTGGCATTAACAAGTAGGATATGGAAACAGAACCAAAGGCAAAGAACGGAACAAACAGCTCCTCTGGAATTCTGCCCCACAGTACATGGCCAGAGGAAACACTCGGTGCACTCTAAGATCTGATTAGAAGATCTAAATATTTATGTGGAAGCCTGTGGATTCCTTTAGCCCCTTCGAAGACAGATGATGGCCTCCTGTCCTCTTTGCTGCCTTGACTTTTCCAGTAGCTGGTATTCTTACCTTCTGCTAACTCTTTCCTAGTATTAACTCAGTAACCAATGACCTTTTCCACTAACACACCTCGGATATGCACTACAGAAGTGTCTGTTTCTGGGAGGAGAAAGAAGCCAAGAAGCAACTCTGAAAAGCATAGCTAGCCTACAAAAACACAAACAAGCAACCAGAGCTATAAGGAACCCTAAGCCAAGTGCTACAACAGGGAAGCCTGCAGCTGATCAGTTCTGGAGAGCAGAACATTATAAAACACTTCAAGGGACATGAGGATAAGGCAGCCAGCAAAAACAGCAATAACAAAAAAATCAAAGCAATGCCTTGAAGTCTTTATGGGTTCCAAAAACTCTATGCTGCTGCCAATCTGTGTGCTCACTATACTGTAAATATACACATATTTTGGGAGAATTCACTTCAGACAGTTCTTTCAGCCCAAGTATCTTGGCACACAAGTTGACAAGATTTGTCTTCTTGCCTGGCTTTGCTTGCAGCATAAAGGTTCTCCCTTCACTGTAAGCGAACAGATTTAATGAACGTGGTTCCAATCTTACCAGCTTGAATGGAGTGAGAGGGTATAGAGAGAGCAATGTTGATAATACGGTACTCCAGCATCTGCAGTGACTCCTGTTATTGGCTTCAGCACAAATTTCAGACCTTTATAAATATCTGAATGCTCCAATGTGCTTGCATTACTGCCTCAAACACCATCCACTTTTTCTGGCAGACAGCACCGAGGCAGTCTATAGAGTGGGGGGTAGCCTACTGCTAACTTAAGACCTGGGAAAGCTAGGTGCAACTCCATGATTCATGTCTGATATTGGTCAAGCAATCCCAAACAACCAACTCCCAGTCATACCACAGAAGAAGCAACTTCACCCTCTACCTCAGCTTAAAAGCTCCTCTTCCCCCAGCCAAAAACCCACACGTTACAGAATACCTTAACCACACACCTTCTATCTTGACAGAGCAGCTGTCTTTTCATCTCTTTCCTTCCAGATAATGGGAACAGAAGAGCAGCTCTGACTAAAATACAAAGGGTTTCCCTTCCACAGACCATACAATGCCTGAAAGGCATGTGAATGTAGCATGTAGCACCCTGTGACAAGGAATTCCACACTTCAGTTTTCTGTTGCATGAACTGCTACCTTCTTCCAATCTATTCTAGCTCCTGCTCACCTCACTTGCTGCCACTCACCCTTGTACTTTATCAAAAAGGTCAGATTTTTGTCTGCTGCTGTCTCTGGCTTCTGCTGTAGAAATGGAACAGCTACTAGTCCAACTACAGATATAGCCAACTTGTATTAGCTCAGCTCTTGCAATAATGTTCCAAGGTTAAACACAGTTCAGACTCTGTAAAGCACTGAGTGTATGCATGTGACAATGTGACCCCCCCCAACCCTGCCACAATATGCCAGTGCATATTGTTGCACTAGGTGGACCTCTTCTGGTGAAGTACTTGTGCTCCAGAACACCTGGTTCCATCAGTCTTGCCTAAGCAGAATTCTGCAGGGATCAAAACATTATACAGCTTGTTTTAAGAGTAACTAAAGCATATGGCAAGGTGAAGGGGAGCAGCAAGTCAGAGAGAATCACAGAGCACACATGTGGATCCTTACCTCAAACAGCGTCAAACTTTCATCGTTCAAGACGATTCTGGGAGGTGCAATAACTGAAGTTAAAAAACAAGTTACAAAACGGGGCCACCCAGCAACCAAAACAACAAATACAGCAGGTATGGGAGAGATTACTGCTTTTACAGGAGTAACACATGCACGATGCCCCCACAGGCTTCTTATCACGCAGAGGCATAATGTGGCTAAGTGAGCAGATTACACCTTCTTTGCACTCCAAGGCTGTATTTAGGGAAGGGATTCCTCCCCAGGTCATACCTCATGGCATCACAAGATCCCATATGCACAGCTAGGAATAGGCTTTGTAAATTAAGGCCAAGTATAACCAACAGCACACTCACATAAGTAAAATGGCAAGTCTGAATCTGCAAGGTGGCTTCTTACAAAGTCTCTCAAAGTGCCAACTGTGGAAAAAGGAGAGAAAGTTCACTGAATTACATTTGTTTCTTCAGATGCTGGGCAAAAAGGCTAACCTGTACCAGCAGAACTGCCCTCTACAATGTCTGTAGATTGCCTTTTCCCCAAAAGAACACTGTTACTATTACAAATATCTTGGAGAAAAAACAAAACAAAAACAAAAAAAACACAAAGCAAACAAACAAACCCCAAAAATCACCAAAACCACAACCAAAAAACACTTAGACATGCTGGTCCCTTAGCAAAAATCTAAGGACAGCAGTGAAGTTCTTCCTATGAAATCCAATAGCAGCTGCAAGATTTGCAGAGACCAGCCAGGTGGGACTCCAGTAACTAGTTATTAGTTCTTGTTTCATAGAGAAGTATCAAAAAAATTGTGTGGATAACCATCACTGCCAGCTGAGAATAAGGGGATCTCAAATAACAACAGTAAGAGCTAATTGGTGTATGGTCTAATTGCCTTTTGTGAATTGAAGGAGGCAAAAGGTTCATCCCCTGTTATTCTTATTACAGTAGGTAAACCTTCATTTTCTTCTCCCTGTTTGTTTAGTTTTGGATTGGGGGGTGGGAGTGTTGTTTTTTCCTCAATTTTTTTTAAGCTTTAACATAGAGGAAGTGTCCAAATTCATCTCAGTAATGTAACATTTGGACACAAACCATGGGATATCAGGTGGGACAGTTTCCTGAGCACGTATATTTTGCCATCAAGTACCCTGACAGTCTCCATCAAGCAGTCCTGGAAACAAATTCCCCTCAACTAAGCTAATCACCCCAGATCCTTTTCTCATCCAGTTCAGGGGCCCTATAAGGACAGTGTAACTAGCTATTGCTGCTTTTTCAGAGCAGTATTACTTCCCTGGACAGCAGAAAAATCTCCAGAGACATTCTCTTTTGTCACGCAACTAAACAATGATGAGAGAGGTTAGCTGCAGCTACACAGACTGAAGTGGAGACTGCTCTTACCAGTTTCACTAGGATGGAAGAACCCCTGCAGAACATGACGATCTGGAAAATGAACTCTCAACACCACCTAAGTCAGAGGCAAAGCACATTAGGTCAGTTGTTTATGGCTGTTTTGTAACACCTGTCCTTGGCTTAGAATTTGTGAGGAAGCTGGTTTTGTTTGTTGTTTTTCTAAAAATGGGGAGATTTGAGGTATTTATTCTGTGGGGGTAGAATAGCATACTGGCTAACAATTACTGTACAGCTCCTCAGAGAATATGGGCTGTCTGGCTTTCAAAGGCTGTAAGAGAACTGATCTATAGGAACAGTATGATGTACAATGCAGCAGCACTTAGCACAGGGAGCTGGTACTCTCTGAATAAGTGATGTACAAACAAGGAAGAAAGTCACCCATGGACAGATACAGTGTATCAGTATCTCAAATGCAGAGATCCTCCCACCATACATCTGAAGTTAATCAAACCATTCCATTTTCAGCACTGGTAAGAAAGCACTTAACTTGCAAACTTAATCTCTTATTTTTTTTCACTAAATCACCAAAGACAAAAACTGCATTAGGATCATAATTAACAGGGTTAGGAATCTGAAAAGTCTTACTATAAGTAGCTCAAGATCCCATCGATCACCATTGCTTCCCAAAGTTATTCAACCCCCAAGTTTTGACTAGCCAGAAGGATTGAAAAAATAACAAAGGCTACCTTTGGATAGCGCTCTAACTTTTCCTTCAGCTGAGCCTCCCTCAAAGACTTTGTCATCAATGGTGCTTCTTCCAGGCGTTTCCTAGATACATGGAAAGACAACAAGCTGTCACTTCTGTAATTTCACAATGTATTTTTATTTTATTAAGAAAGCAAAAGGTCCAAGCAGGGCTGATGAGAACTGGTCAGCTGTTCCATGTATCACAGCATTTTTCCCACCTCCTTTGGTTCCTACCCCAAAATCTCATACATGGAACTACTGAGCATCAGCAATGATACTGCATAAAACTACTTTTCTTGTACAAATTTTAAATAAGTTCACTACAACAGATGCCAAAGAAGATATAAAGAAGAGTAGGGGAGCATTTGCTTAAACTACTCGAGAAAAGATGGACTTATTAATCCAGTAAAACAGAGACTAAAGTTGCATGTGATTACTCCAGGGAGGAAGAAGAGCTACTGAAGCTGAAAAACAATGCTGGCACAAGAAATTAATGGGTATTAATTAGCAACAGGCAAACAAAACAAAAATGAGAAGTTTCAGATCCTTAAAGAACTGGCATTGTAGACTGGTGTTTTAAAAGGAGTAGTGGGTGCAAAAGAAAAAATCTTCCTGTATTTAAGATGAAACAAATTAAAGAAAACAATTATGTATTTTCCCGTAAGTGAAGAAATAAGCTTAGATCCAACAGATTCCATGATCAGAGTTAGTCCCTTTTCCTTGTTTGCACTTAATTTTGAATAACCTATTTACTAGACTAGACTTTGGTGAAACATTTGATCATATAATTCTGCACAGCTATTTGCAAGTAAATCTCTTACATCTATACACTATACACTCTTTAAGAATCATCAAGGTATCTCAGGAACAGCTGCTAAACAGAACTACAGGCTGACTTCACCACCTGTACCCAGAACCGTCAGCTGGTACACATCTCAAGATGCTAAATCTCAATCTAAATAAACTGCTAAATCTCAATCTAAAAACCAAACATGGAACTAACTGGCTCCATTCCTTCCTTCTGTACCTACTGCTGACTTGTAACAATTCTCAGCTCTTCTGAAGTCAGAATTGAATTCTAATTGCATTTAAAATATTGCATTGTAGGCAGCTAGGTTTTGTTAAGATTCACCAGCTGAGATCAGAAGCCAACTGGTATCAGTTTCATTCAAAATTTGCTTTTTTTTTTTGATCCCTGGCTGTGAGGGGAAAAAGGATTACAAGCATCAGCAAATTTGGAAATTAGGTCTTTTTTTGAGGGGGCTGTATTCCAGTCGCCTCCAACCAAATGATTCTACGTTTGTACCACTAAATATTTCAGACCCACGAGTGACAGAACACTTTTCAGATCAAATCTGTGTACTCATGTGGATTTCAGTACCCTGTGGGGAAAATAAAACAGCCCTAAGTAAAAAGTTCAACTCAGACTTGGTTACAGTGTAAAGTAGGCTGTCCTAGTCTCAGAGAATGCTTGTAATGTTTAAAGGAATGTTATGATCCACTTAAATAAATGAATTTCATGAATATATTTAGTTTCAAGGAACATATAGACACCAAAATGTGGTTGTGATAGGGAGACTAGTTTATCCTAATCTGAGTTTTTAGTTCAGAAATGGATTAAGAGTACAATAAAATCAGGAATATTTGACAGCAAACTATTTGAACAGTGAGATGCACAGTTAGTCCAGCTTCCCACACTTCTTCCCCCTTTGTGTATGTTCCAAACACTCTCACATCTTGATTTGTGGATAAGCTTGATTTTGCTTTATTTCCATTTGGCTATCATTTTCTGATGAGGTCTAATAAAATGTTAAGTCTGTTACTTAAAATACAAGGTGTTTCTTACTGGCTGAAAATGCTACAGCTGCTACTGAAGTCAGTGGGAGCTATTCTTATGAAGCTGGATCATTGTATTCATGTATGCGTCCATCACAAGTTACAAATTCCATCCATTTAATTCCTAATAGTTAAGACAAAGTCAGATCAAAAGAGATAGCAGGAGCTCACCACAGCTTTGGAACTCTAGCAAATAAGAGCACATCTAACTACAAAGGCAGTGGCTTCTCTTTCAGAAGAAGGGAGAAGGAAAGAAAGAAGAGGTGTAGTGCTGAATGGCTTGGAGTAACTCCCTGAAATGCAGAACACTGGAAGGAACCTTTCTCTTAATCCTTTTTCAGAAAGGGCCCATCCTGATCAGCCTGAGGTTCTCAGACAAACTTATCACCACTCGGGCATCACAGACAATTCACGATGAAGTTGTCAACATCCATGTGAAACCATATGACAAAAACATCAGTGCCGTCACAGAAACATGACATAACCCTTCAATTCAAGTGGCATAAAGGGTAGAGATTTCCACTGCTGATCACCAACTCATTAATTCCACACCCAGTAACTTATCTACAGCCATTTCCCCAGAAATCACAGGCAGCTATAGGTACATAGTGTCACTCTGCTCAACAAAAGGACATGGAGCAATCTCTTGCCTCTCACTCTGCAGCTGTGCCAAACGTTTTCGTACATCATCCACTGTGACTTCAAAAAACGCATCAGGAAGCTCTTCTGGGTCAGCAGGAAGTGGTTCCAGTAGGTCTAGGTGCCATACAAGTGGCTCTCGTTCTACAAGCTACAGAATAAAAATGAGCTTCGATTAGTCTTAATGCATTGCTTTCCTTATGCTGTAAGGTTCCTGAAAAAGCTAAAAGAACAGCATTTGCAAACTGAAATACAATCACTAGTGTGGAATTCATGTTAAAGATCAGACTAATGATACAGAGGTTGCCAGTACTCCTATGCCAAAACCACAGCCTACCTCTCTGCTCTGCTCCAACCCTCTCACAGTATGTAATCACTTCTTTACCATTCTACAGGCAGCACACAACTTACACAGGTGCCATTCTTCGTACTACAAACAACAAACTGCCCTTTTAAGCTTTTAATCTGCCACACACTCCTGGCTTGCATTGTATCTTCTGTTCTCTTCACATTATCTTGCCACAGAACCAGTGGCACCAGTTCCCAACCAGGGTTCACTCCATTTCTTCTTATTTTAGGGAGCAACCCTTTGTTTTGGTGAGCTAGTTTTTGACCTGTTGAGTTTTCTGAACTGAGCCACTGCAAGGTTTCATTGTACATGTTTCAAATGTTTAACCTGGCTGCTGGTGTGCAGAAAGCTCCCTCAGACAGTGTAAACCCTTTTGTTCTGCTCTGTGCAAGTACTTAGCACTGAAATCAGCCTCAAACAGCCAAGATGTGCCTCTCACCTGCACAGCAGGGCACAGGCAGCCTTGCCACTCTGCTCCCTCTGCCTCCTTCCCAGAACGGGCAGCTGGGTATCTTGATGGCAAACCTCCCAGCACAATTGTGTCCTGGCCTATAACTGTGGTTCCAGTTATTTAAAAAAAACCCAAACAAACAAATAAACCAAAACACAACAAAAAAGCCCTCCAAACCAACATCACCACCACCAAACAAAAAACAACACCACTCACAACCGTGCCAAGACCCCCCAAAAACCCAGCTCAACCCCCTGCCCCCCCCCATCACTCGCTGCCTCTGAAGGGAGGATGATGTTACGTACCCCTCACATTTTAGGAAATGTTAGATACTAGCTATCATCCATTCCATCAAAAGCAGCAGCTGTGTCAGTACATGAATACAAACCACTGCTGGAGTCAGACACACCGAAGGCAGTTACACCTATTGACTCCTGAACAATTCAAACTCTTTAAATCACAGAAATGTTTGAACAGACCAAGCCTGAAAACAAATCGAACAGCATAGTGCAGGAGATGGGGGGAAAGCTGTCCATGGCTGAAGAGCCCCACGAGAACAAAAACTCTGTTAACACGGTTCTTTAGGGGCAGCCACCAGCCTGGCACAGCTTTAGGCTCTGTGAACAAATTCAATGCCCGTTTCTTCTCCCCTTACTCCCACACATACTCTTTCCAATACTAATTAATGCCCAAATGTTCTCCCTCCATCTGTCCCATCCATGCTCCCTGGCCCCAGGAACAGGCCTCTCAGGAATAGAAGGAGTCTCCCTCAATTGTCAAAAGCAACAACGCAAATTACAAGGCAATGTTCGCTCTGCTTGTGGGCACTAAAGGGTAATTTCAGAAATTAAAAGAGTGAGGTTGTGTGGGTGGGACCCTCGGCTACTTTTAGAAAGTTGAGCAGGGTCAGCTTTAACTAGCGGGTGAAGAAGCCTGATTGCAGCTTTCCCGGGGCCCAGGGGGAGGAATGCCCAACGCTGCAGAAGCAGTCCTGAGCATCCAGGGGCGCCCTCTGGGAAAGGGCCTGTTGCTGCACAATGGTCCCAACTGCTGCCCACAACTGGTCTGATACGGTCAGATCAGTGACAGAGGAGAATTAATTAGGCCTCCCCAGTAAGCAGGTATACTTCCATCTCCTCAAACAGGCTTCAGTTTCACTTCATTCTAAACACACACATGCTGAAAATAGACTTCTCCTTTCAAAAACAAACACAAAAGTAAAAAAAAAAAGGCTGAGCAGGCATGTCGTATGACATGTTGTGAAGGGTGCTGGGATACGGTGGAGAGAATTCCAACATCTGTATTAGCACATCACTTACCATTTCGTACTGGCTCTAGCAAGCACTGTAGCTAATCCTAACACAGCAGGATTCCACAGGAAAAGCATCAGACACTGCCCAACTACAGCAGTACCTGAAGACCTCAGCCAAGACATCAGGAATCACAAAACAGCAAAAGGCACCTCAGTGTTCACCTCCTTACTTCACTGCATGTTCACCACTCAAGACCACTGAACGCTAGAGCTGTCATTCAAGTGCTGCTTTCCAGATATCTTTGTTCAAACAAATGTGCCTCCATCCTCTGCCAGGTACTGCAAATGAGCGGTCAGGAACCTCCCCCCCGGAGCCACTCCCCAGATACCAGAACTACCTGTGCGCTGGGATACAAAATCCACTGCTTCCCAGACGTAAATGCCCTATTCTTGACTTCCAACTTCATCCAGCCAAGATGTCCCTGTTTAATTCTCTGCAGGATACCTGTACTGCCCCACACAGACACACAGCTACCTTTTAGCTCCTGAGTCTGTGATTGTATGTTTCCCCAGCCAACACTGAATATCTTGACTTCCAAACCAAGACACATTACTTAGCTACTACTTAACATGAAGAAACACAAGTACCTTTCTGTACAGAAGGAGCAGATGTGTGCATGTCTAACAAGACAGAATCCAAAAACTACCTTCCTACAGCAGTTTACAAAAAGGAGGCCACCAGGTATACCAACTTGCTTCCCAGTCCACTACACATCCAGAGTTTTCTGCAACCACGACAAAAGGCAACCACACAGCAGTTTCTACCTTCCACTACCCAACTCTGGAGGAAAGCAAGCTGTGTGTTTTGCTGTCATATTTCCAGCACTGATACCTTTCAGTAACCAAAGATGCTGCATTATGGTTTGTCACCTTCATTCTTTGAAGTCTCTACCTCTGCTACCAAAGCTGAGGCGTCAGGCACTTTTCACCAGTAGATTGAAGCCACCTATTCACAGCAGGGTCTACTAGGCAGCCTATACCATAAAGCCAGGTGTCAGGAATAATGCAGGTAACTCTGTGGTCACCACCCCAGACCTAAGTGAGCAGGTAAGCAGAGGAAAACTTTGATTTCATTTTAAGCAAAATAGCGGCTATTGTGCTTTCTGCAGCAGCAAGCTCTCCCTGGAGACCAACCTCCTCCCCACCACCTCAGGGAGCTCTAATCTCATGGGGAATCTGGTGTAAAGTTACCTTCTAACAATTAATGCTCTGACATCAAAGCCAGCATGCAGCTGTCTGTAAACCATCTTTAGCCCAAGAAACGAAGGGACGCCGGCACAGATTTTATCCAGCCTCTCTTCAGCTTCAAAAACCACACACAGGCAAAGCATTAATGGGAAGATTCTTTTACAAAAAATGGACCTTTGATGTTTAAAAATAATTTGTTTTGTTTTGGGTTTTTTCCTCAGGACTGAAAAGGGACAAAAAGCAGATGCCATGTGGCTAGCCCTGCTCTGCTGTTGCTGCTGAAAGCAAGGAGAGTGGAGGATGGCAGGAATGGAGGAGGGAACAAAATGTAATCAATCAGCAGCAAAAGCACCAGAGATCAAAGGGCTTGAAAGCAGCAGTCAAAATCACATGCTGTTTAACACAAGGGCAGAACCCCCCCAACAGAATCTGCAGCTGCTTCCAAAGCTGCTCTCAAATGGGAAGGGAGGCTGGCTCCAGAAGTGCCTGTGAGTGGTTTGAACTGGACTGCAATTCTAAGAAAGACGCCAATCATGAGAGTCCTTAGGCCACCGCTGCTCCGCTCTGTGCCCAACAGCACAACTTCACATTATGCTGTGGGCAGTAAAATGATAAAATGAGTTCTGTCTCTCCAGCCAGCACATGGAGAAGTGTGGACAATGGCACTGGTGAAGTATACCACCATAAACCCTCACACTTCTTCCTTCCTTCCTTTTCAGATGCAACTGAAACTTCTTCTCTCCAAATCTCTCATAGGTGAGTGTGGCTGAAGCAAGCAACACATTAGACAGGACAAATCACTCAGCCTACTGTTTAGTTCTCCATGCTCAGAGTCTGTTCCAAAAGGTCAAATAACACTGATTGGATGGACCCAAACATGTTTCTAATATACTGAAATATTCACCACTAGGTTGGCAAGGCCTCTTTCTGCTGCATTTGTAACTGCTCCAGAGTCCTTCCAGGGTCTGGCTTCTTCTGCTTCTAAACAATTCAGAAACTCATCAAGAATGGACTGCAACCAAAAAGTAGTCAACCAAGGTAGACTCTCTACATCAATGTGAGAGCATACACCTAGTCTTGCTAAACCCCTCCTGGACTGAGCTCCCTGTGAACTTCATCAGGGACCCTTTATTTCTATATATGGCTATCCATTGTTAAATCCCTTGGCTGGATCAGAACCAGAGATAAGCAAAAACTCCAGCTCTAGGAGGTACTAAAGAGCAGGAAACTACAAAGGGGATCTCTGAGCGCTAAAGCCAGCCTAGTGATGACGCATGCAGTCAAGGGGCAAGGGAAAGAGCTGGTCACAGAGAATCCAGATGCAAAACTCCCAATGCTCAATAATGCAGAGTAAGTTATGAATGCAATGTCTCTCCTCACATACTTCATTTTACGCTACTTGCCAGACATATCTAACCTTGCTGAAGGTATCCAATTCCATACAGCTGCCCTATAGAAAGCATGCTTAACATGACTGTGAGGCCATCCTCTGCTTTTTTCAAGTATCAAACTCATGGCAAGTAAGATGCAACTGTAGCTGAAAATTCCTTTCCTAGATCTATACCACTTACATTCTACCACACATCACCAAAAGAGTTAAACCATAAGTCAGAGTGGCCACAGGCAGAAGGAACTCTGAGGAAGCAAATGTTAACAACTACCAGTATGAGATACTGCTTTTACAATAGCTTTACTACAGAATTCCACAGAAAGGCTCGGATGAGAAATCTGAGCACACCTTACAACCTAAGAGTTAGAAACTCTGACTACCTTTTCAGATCTTGGAAGTCATGGGATCAAGTTGCAACAAATCTATTAAGACCGATTCTGGGAGCTAAGTCAGTTACAACAAGCAGTGAGCACCTTCAGGATATTATAAAACACAAGCCTGACCAAACTCTGCTCATCTTTAGCAAAACTACACAGCAGATAGCATTTTTTAGAAGAAGGACAAGTACCCAGAGCTTAGGTGACAAACTGGGCATTTATCAATTAAATCTGCATGGTATCTGTGGCACAGAGATTGAGGCTCTTCTGGACTGTGCTTTTAATGCAGCTGTGTTGCCTCCATTAGAACCACTCTCAAGGATACTCCAAGGTTCAAAACTATGCTTGTCTCTGGGCAGCAAATTCTTAAAGTCCCATCCTTTTTATTTCCTATGGCAAATTGTCCAAAATGCAATACTTCCTTACTGAACTCTTGGCAGAACTGTACGGCACCAAGGCACCTAACCCTATATTACAGGGAAAAAGTCTTGAATATGAAAAAATCATTTTCCTCATAGGAGTTCAGCCTCAGGCAAGGCAGGATATAAAAAGCCTTTATTGCAAACAAATTTTCCCTTACCTGTTCTTGCTCCTTTTGCAGTTCTTGGCTGTTCTTAGACTTCTTTGGCTTAGAAGGGCCCCCAGGGCTGGAAAAAGTTGTTGGCAGCTTTGAAGATGGCTTATCTAACCCAAGAGATGTTGCAGCTACAGAAGAGTCCGCCAGACGCTGTCCATCTCCAAAAAAAGGGACAAATGGGGTAGACTCTGGCTCTGAGGAAGGACACAGTTCCTCCAAGCTGGCATGAGATTCTCTAATCGAGTCTTGCTTGTCTGTGCAGCTGTTTAAAGACGTGGCCACATCCCTGTGGTCCAAGTCCTTTGGGAATGTGTTTGCTTGAGGTACGGGCACATCCACTGCTCCTTCAATAGAGTCTGGCCTCACTGTCAGCTCATTGCACTGCACCGTGGCACTCACAGCTTCCTCCCAGCCAGATGAACTGCATTTCTTCATGACAACTCTTAAAGAAGGCACCAAAAGGAATAAAACCAAAATCATTTATCCTAACAGTACTGCTCTCCCTGTTCTCTACGTGACCATGACACAAAAAAGACAGCTAGACTTGAATATACCCCTAATTTAATGATCTGCTTCTTCCAGAGACTCACAAAGAACAAGCTCCAATTGCTCTGAAGTTAGGGGTGGGGGCCTGGAGGTTTGTGCAAAAAAACCTAACAGGAACTACCCACTCCACAGGAAGAAAACTGCCTTCCAGGAAAAAAACAGCAGTCAGTTGTAAAGCACAGCTTCTAAACACTCTCGCCTTCTGTACATACGGCAAAGAACCGGCTAGATCACAGAAAGGCTGTCATTGTCCCTCACCTCACCCTACCAAACAGTCAGCAGGAGGCACTGCAGGGATTTGGAGTTTAAAGTGGCAGATGACTGTCCTCTCAGAGAGACTTTTAACTTTGAATTGTCTGTTTCTCTCACAGGGGAAAAAAAAAGGAGGGGGGGAAAAAAGTAAAAAAGAAAGAAGCAAGCAAGCCCCTTTAATCTGCACAACTGGTCAGTGCCAGCATCTGCAGCTGTGGGAAGCACATCTGGGCAGCAGTTTCAGATAAACAGGCAAATGTAATAATTACCGAGTGCCACGATGTTTGTCTTTTTGAACTTTTTTTGTGCTTTTGTTTTTTGGTTGTTTTTGTTTTGTTTTGTTTCTTTTTAGTATTTGAAACAAAACAAATTCACCACAAGAGTGGAAAAATAAAGAATCCAAACTTTGCTCCTCCCAACCTGATGATGGCATTGCCTCCAGTCAGGCCAAGTGACTTCAACGTTGTCTTCTCTAGGGCATCTTTTCCTGATATCTGCAACAACAGACAGAAGTAATTACGGCAACTGCCTACCTGGGAAAGCATTTGAAGTGCTGTTTCTAGCAAGATGCCTGTATCAAAACAAACATCATACAGCACCAAAACCAGCTCAAAACACACCCTTCCTGCACACTGAAATGAGACCTAAATCCACCTGTGTTCACCTGTACTGCTTTACCAAATTCACTGCTTATTAAATGACCTCAAAGGAAGAGGACCTACATATATTTCCATTCCATACATACATAAAAATCAGATCTGACCTCAACCAAAGCATTATTTTTATCACAGAAGTTAAATCACAGGCAACATCTCAGAGCTGAAAGAGCCGATTTCATTATATGCACCTCCCATCTGCTCGTAATGACCTGTTTCAGAATAAAGATGATCTGTGCACAGAGGTCAGTGGGAAGTGAAGGGGACAGCTAGGGAGAGTAAATTCCATAATATTCACATACAAAATATTAAACAAAACTTTAATAGCAAAAGATCAAAACACAGAGAAAAGCAAATATTTATTAAAATGAAACCACTGTTTTGACTCGAGCTTTAAAAGAAGTTGGAAAGAAAAACACAAACAGGTCATTGAGCTCATTTTATGGGCTCAGAGGTCTGAATGGCCCAGGGTTACGTTCCAAGAGAGCTTTTTTCCACACAGACACATCATGCTTTGAAAAGACCAACATTTTTCTACTTCCCCTCTCAAGAAAGTTCAAAAGAAACACTTTCCAGGTTGGAAAGCAGAGCTGAGTTTTTCTTATTTTTTAGGGACAGAAGGAGAAGCGACAGTTAAGAAGCCACTGCTGACTTACCTCATCTCGCATGTAAACACAGACTGGAGAGAATTCACCATGCTGTTCCATAAACTCCCTGCAATAAAGAGCAAAATAGTGCAGCATCTGTAGAACAGTCTACCCCCTCCAAAACCAGCGTAGAGCAATAGTAAGAGTGAAATTAGCTAGCAACACCCTCCTCCATATTCCTCCAGCAACAACCATTACATAGTTAAGAGTCAGTACTAGACAGTAGGTAAAGAATTTGGTCCAATGCATTCACCGTCCCTTAAACACTGCCTTGAAAGTTTAAAAACAAAGGAGAAATAACTGAAGTTAATTCTGAAAATAGTCAATCTTACTAGATAAATTTGAGCACATCATTCTTCATGTGCCCTAGTACCTGATCTGGTACATGACTTAATAATACTTGCTCTTTTTAATCCCTTATATAAATTAAATTGTTTATTATAGTTTAGATTGTACTTTCCTTGGGGACAGGTCAGGTTCTTTCCATGTATGCATAGCAACAAACAGAATTAAATACTGCTCTAAAGCAAATAATCTGAGGAAAAAGAACTTGACTTAGTATCAAACAGATTAAGAAAGAAAACAAAACACAAAAAGAGAAACAGCAGAAGCTTTCAGATTCTGGAAACCAGAGACAAAACAAAGCCAAAAAAAAGGCTACTGCAGTAGACAAATTGAAGATCAATCCATATTTAAGCATCTCAGTGAGGCAGGACATATATTAGCAATGATGCAAGCTGCCGACAGGCCATCTGCAGAGGAACACGTAAGTGAAGGACCCAGCATAGAGAAGGGGAAAAAACAGTTAGATGCTACTCTTGACAAGATGCCACTCTTTCCATTTTCCTCTAGATAAGGAATTCTGAGGCATTCAAGTAAAAGAAATGCTCTATTACATATTCACTCGGTCAAACACAGAAGATGGACAGGGAGAAGACAATCACTGCCTGCTGCAACAAGTCTCAGTTCTCATCTATCCAAGATCACGCTACTTCCAAAGAGAGCACATGTGGAAAACCCTACAACCGGGAAAAATATAGAAAGGACTAACACTTTTATCAAGGAAACCTCCAATGTCTGTAGAAAAGTAAAAAGCTTTAAAGAATTAACCAGTGTACTATACTGAAGCACTGAAACCAGTGAGAGAATTAGATTCAACATCAGAAGAAACTTTTTCATGCTGCTCTTCCCTTCAACAGTCAAAGTGAAACATAAACTGAAATCAGCTGAGAACGTGGCAAAACACAAAACTAAGGAGAAGAGTTTGCTGCTTCCCTCTGTGTACACACACAAAAAAAATCTTGTCTCTTGATTGGAAGATTGGAACAAAATAGAACCTAAGAGACTATCTTTAGCACACCATAGCAGGCTACACGCGCTCAGGCTTTTCCCAACAAGCCAGGAGAGCTAGTCATTCCTCCCTTAGTTTCAATAGATTTTGCTGCCAATCAGGATCAGCTGTATCCCTACAGGAATCCTTGGTAAAAGTGCACATAAGCTAAAGGCCTGTTGAGACATGGAAGAAATAGAACAGGATCACAGAAAAAACAGAAAAACAGCCCAGAAGAATAAAAGCTTGAACCTCAACTTGCCTATCTATCAGGAAAGGTGGATGATCACCATTCAGGAGAGAACTGACGCACAATGGAACACACGTCCTCACCACACAGACCCGTAAGAGAGCAAACCAATTTAACCTACATAACCTAGTTCCATTTACATTTCCAAAACTGCTTTTCACTTCAATCCAAAAAACTCTTTGGATTGAAGAGCCTTTTAAGAATGTATGGAAAATACCCGAACTTGACATGAATGATGTAGCAAAGAGTCACAGTCATTGTCAAAACTGTCTTTAGTGTCCAGGCTGCAATCGCTTCTACCTAAAACAGCCTACAGAGCTGCTGAAGCTGTCAGACAGGCATGAGTGGGAGACAGAAAAGCAACAGTTCTCCCAGGCCTGATGCTAAAAGGGTATACAGTGCTTGTGCCCTCAACCAGTCTCTGCAGAACACTCTCCAAGGAAAGATCCTCAGCGACTTATTTTTGTATAACTCTTAGAAGCCAGCAGACTCCTCCTCCAGCTGCTGCTAATCCATTACATGCATTCACTGAGGCAAGCACACACATCAAACACACTGTCATTTCTTTGATGTGCTGCTCTTCAGAAGGCAAACGGCAAGCAGATTAGATTCCTTCATGTAGTAATCTGACAGGGTCTGTAAACATCTTGTGCAAGGACTGCCGCACGCTGAGAGGAGGAGCAGCCTTACAATAGCTTCCAGACCTTCTTCAGACCCAATTAGCAAAGATGGATGCTGGAAACCCAGGGGAAATTCCAGTGGATTTAGAATACTTCCCCTCACGCACTCAGAGCAGCTGAGCATTCCAGGAAAAGGTTTCCAGTTGAAAAGTCAAAGGAAGGATTCAGCAAAAGTCAGCAACTAGCCAACTAGTTGGGCAACTGAGTCAATACACACTGAAAAACAGCACAGCCCATGAAATCTATATGGATGGCTATAGATCCAGCTTGTTTCATGATTAAGTAAAACACAGCATCTTTGCTGCTTGTTGAAGTTAATCAAAAGTTTGCAAAGTCTATCCAAACATCCGAGCTCAGCTTCCAGAGGGCAGACAAGAACAGCTGTGTCTTATGAACTGAAGTTAATAACGCTTAGCACACTGTAGCAGTTAGAATCTTAAAAAGAGCAGCATGTACATTAACTATTAGTACTACAATAACCTGTAACAAATAAAACCACTCCATAGGAGCAAAATTATATAAAAAGCTCAACATTTAAAACCAAAGAAATAACCAACTAATGTGCAAGAAAGCCACATAAAGGCTATTTGTCACTGCCCGCAATTACCACCCCCAAGAGTCTCCCAGTTTCCAAACTGCAAGATGCACTCTTCTCCTCCCAGAGGGCACAAAGTACATAATAAGATACAAGAGGGGCCTTAAAACACCCAAGAAAATGATACCTGGCTTTTCCGGCCTAACTCTTTTCTCGATCAAAAGAGAAAGAATTCTTTTCTCTCTAGCATTTACAGGAAGACTGTCCCTTTTGACTTCAATGTCACAGTGTAGACCTGGTCCCTGACCATTAAAAGACAAAAAGAGAATGATAAGCAAGACTCGTATCACTTTGGAGTCACTAGACTATCTTGAGCACTTGCTCAAACTATGGTTTGATGATACAAAATACTGAGTAGAAAAACTAAAATGCACCATTCCTACCCATCTGCTGCTTCCTCCTTCTGGATCCTTGTTTCCAGACGTGCCACACTTCCTGTCATACAACCCTTTAACTGGGTTAGGAAACTTACCTACCTGAAAGATAACAGCAAAAATACCATTTTTCAGCTGAATCAGCTACTTAAGCCAATTCACCATAAAACTGCACAAACAGTACAAGGGGACTTAAGAGGGCAGAAAGTGAGCACTAGCTGTTCAATCCCCTACTGCTACACAGAAGATGCCCCCAACCCAAACTCCCTTGGGCCAGCACTAGTCACTCCTTCGATCTTGCTATGGGCCAGTCAGGTAGCTAAGCTCACAGAAAACTGGCAGTGAACCATTGGGAGGCTGGAAGAATGAGCTCCATCACCCTGTAAGCAGTTTTGGAGCAACTCCAGTCACACAACTCAGCTGTGCAACCCTGACTCAAAGGGATAACATCAGCCAACTCAACCCCGGGACCATACTGCTTAGGCTATTTCAATTGCAGTGTAGAACAAGCAACTTTAATCTTCAGTTAAAGTAATTTATGCTACTACATGTTAGCCTAGTACTAACACATGCCCGTAACCAGTTGATTACTACGGCTCAGCCAACAGGTGACATTCCATCATTATGCATCCTGTAACTGTACCCTAAAAGGCTGAGCTTATCTGAATGCTACTGTCACCCTTACTACTGACTACGCATTTTATTGCTTTTCTAGCACCACACCCCCACAGACTTCAGAAGTTTTGATACAGAAAGTTACTGTCTCTTTAGATGAGTATTTAAATGGTTTAAGAAATTAACAAAAAGAGTTCCAGTTTGCACAATACCATAGCACAGCATCTGTACAGATGAGCAAGAGATTCAAATGCAGCAAAGCAACTAGCAGAAGGTGAGGAATGTAAGAGAAAAGAATACAGGATCTGAAAATAACATTTTATCAAGAGAAAGGTAAAGCCAACTACAATAGGAAAAAAAAATTTGGAAATTCTGTTTGAAATAGAATGGTTGTCACAGCTTCAAGGCTTCATCTTCCAAGCCATGACCGAAATAAAAACTGTCTTTGGAGGAAAGTTCATTAGCTTAACATTTCAAAACAATACAGTATTTTTAAGTCAAAACTAAGGACAAAAGAAAGCACTGAACATAGCCTGGGCTCAAGTAAGAACCCATGTATATATTCAATAAATGTAGGACCAGAAATTCTTCCATTTAAACAGGATGTAATCAGTCTTTTGAAGACTCTACATTAGTCTGCTAAGAGCTCCAGATTTTCTTGAAGAACTTGCACAACAGTAAGCCTCAAAACAAGAGCAACTCGCTTAAGAAAGAACCTGCTCCACCACATGGAACCATAGCACAGAAGTACTGGTGGTCAAGACAATCTAGGCTATCATCTCAAGTCTGGCAACAACGTGACTTCAGACAAGTTTGTATAGAAGACAGGTGCAGCAACATAGCCAAGCACAGTTCCTTCCCAGCCTTATCAGTTTGTAACCAGCTTAGGCCCTGAACCAGGGGTGCTTCGTCAGGATTAAAAAATAATAACTATGGAGCATCAAATCTGGAAGAGCAAGGAAAGCATCTGTGTTGTAAAGGAAAAACCACAGTCAGATAAATGCAAATCCTACAGATCTACACGATTTAGCTGGATCACCATAACAACAACTAACTACTGCCATGCAGAGGTCCATCAAAACAAGTACTTTCTCACTGCCTTGCTCACCTGATCTTTGCAAAATGGTTGAGAAGTTCCCATAAACTCTGCTGACAGAGAAAGGTGTCCTGTAAACGGGAGCCATCATCTAATTGTAATGCAATCCGAACCTAAAGGAAAAACACATCGAATTCATCTGAAAATTGAATGAAAACTTTACCTCCCAAGTTGCCCACCCTTACTTTCACTCTCTGTATGCTTCCTTTTTGTGTTTGAATTTGGCCAGGAGCACCTTGTTCATCCATGCAGGCATCCTGTCATTTTTGCCTGACAAACACTCCTAATCTGTCAGAATGGACCACTCTTGAGTGTGGAGGGGGCGATCCTTGAATACTTAACCAGCTTTCTTGGGCCCCTCCTCCCCGCCATATCCTGAGTTGAAACACATTCAGACAAAGGCCAATGCAAGCGTCCCAAATAACAGGTCCTCACATGCAACTGAGATGTTTTCTGTTTTACACTAGCTGAAACTTTACAGCAAGGGTCTTTGCAGCTATACAAAATTAGTTCCAGTAACCCTGGCAGGACTGATTCAGCTGCATAAACTAAAACACCAACTCAGAGCTCTGTCGACTTAAACATCAATTTGCAGAACAATTTCCCTGAGGCAGAACAAACGGCATACTTGCACATCCACACAGAGAAACAATGAACACAGCCCAAATCTATCTCTGAGTTATTGAAGACCTAGCCAACTATTAACAGTCCAAAGAGACTACATGTGTAACTTGCAACTTACCAATGCTTCGTAACCACAAAATTTTGACATAGAATTTAAGAGTGAAATAATCAAAAATCTCAAAAACACAGGGTGTTTCAAAAAGATGGACCCATTTGAAATGAACCTTCAACTGAAATCGGGTCCATCTTTTTGAAACACCCTGTAATTCTGGACATTCAGTTATCAAGTTCTTAAACGTCTGCATAAAAAGGCAAAGGACAGCTAACTGCTTATTCTAACAGGCTTTTCCAATTTGCAGTGTGAACATTCACATTCACTAGCAGGTGCTCATGCAGATCCTACATACTCTTCAGAAGACTGCTACCAAAAAAAAAAATAAATCCAATATACTGAGGACAGACCTGAAGAACTTCAAACTCCTGATGGTCCCAAGGGAGAAATCTAGCAGCTGACCAAAAGATGGAGAACTGCAGAGCGCTTCAGGTGTTACCTTTACCTTTCAGAGAATATACAGCCTTTGTCAAAATAACTAACTCTTAACTTTTTCCAATTAGCTTATAAAGAAAAGAAAAAAAACCAAAGTCCCCACTAGATAGCACCCAGTGTCTCTGTCAACTACAGTTTCCTGAAGGCCACAAAAACTGGCCTTACTTGAAAGTCTAAGAAGGATGTAAGTCTGGAACACCAACAGAAGCTTTCTGTCATTCTGTGTTTTTATGTGTCCCTACCAACAATCTTAGTGCATCCTCTCTATGGGAGAGTGTGTGTGATGTGTGTGAGAGCATGGGCAGGGGAGGGGGGAGAGAGATGGGAAAATATAGACACCACAGACTCCGGCAACCGACTGTGATTTCCTTAGAGGAACATATTTGTCATCTGCCTTGGCTCCTACCAGTCCTTGAAGGACTGCAAATTGTGATCTGCTGGAGACAGGAATTTTTCTACACACAGGAAACAGTGGCATCATCAACAACCAGCCAACAGAACTAAGTCGTTTCATCCCACCACTAACACAACCTCCTGGTTTCTCCTATGCTGGAAACAAGCCTTAGATTATTCTCAGCTACAGCAGAGTGATGACAGCTGACATCACCATTCCATAAGAATCCAGCCCAGAAATTCAGACTACCAGTTGCATCAGTTTTTGGCCAACAGTTCAAAGCTATGCATGTCTTGAAAGTCTTATTCAGTCAACTAGAAAAATATTTCTAAAAATCCCAGGGTCTATAATAGAGAGACCAGTGAGAACTATCTCCTAAGTTTACAAGCATATAAACAAAAGGCTAATAACACTAGAACTGTACTGATGGCACCCCCAGATCACCTGCTGTCACAAGGGGATTTTGCTTGTTAGTGTCAGTTCTAGTCACAGTTATCCAGCTGGTTTAAACTTCCCTAGTTTCCTGCAACAGGGAATTATTTTGGTCAATTGTTCTGCACAAATTATTTTCTTACACTGTCTGTAAAATCCCTCCAAGTGAATTCTCTCCTCTTAGTTTATGGGACAGCAACTCTATTCAAACTTCACCCTTCACCAGCATATCTGCTCTGTCATCTCAACTCCATAGAATAACAATGAGCATTCCAAAAGAAGCCCCACTTCTGTAGGCTCTGCTGTTGAAATACAACCAAACAGTAACAACTTCAACCTTCCCTAGCTCTTCTATTCAGTGATCTGAAGTAGTGATTCCATGTTTTAACTCCTCGCCTACAGTACACAGTCCTTCTCACCCTTTCTGATATGCTGCATGTATCTTCTTGGGAAAGGAAAAATAAAATCACTGTTCTCCTTCAGTACAATACTTCCCAGGCTGGATGCAAATGTCAGATAAAGTTTTCATTTCCAGGCTACTTAAATAAGATCATACATAATTTTTATCACATAAAATATTTATGCTCATTAAAACCTATTCAGTTTTATAAATTATGCCTCCAGTTGTTACAATGACATGCATAAAGAATTTTACATCTCCTAAATGTGACAACAATTCCTACAGAACAGGGCATCCGTAAGCCCTTTGCAAATTATACTGAATAGGGACATTCAGCAACTGCTGAGCACAGCACACATCACAAAAAATTCTAAAGCTGTGTGAATACACTGTGAACAGCAATGCTGGGAGAAAAAGAGAATCCCATAAGAATTTGAGATTTTGGTCAAAATCCAGAGGCAGACAACAGCATATGAAATAGAAATTGGGAAAAGGAACTGAGATAGTAGCTCAACTGCTGAGCAAAGTCACCAGTGATGTTTAACGTCTTATACGTTTATGACTACCAGTTTTTCAGGTCCTCAAAAGATCTCCCTATCTCCAGCACATAGTTGGAACTCCATCATCACACTGGCTGCAAGCAAAGGCTTCCAGCTGCTAAATTACCATTTTCCACCACAGTTCAACCAGTCTTCGGGTGGTCTTCCACTCCAGCACTGGCCAATACTAACCATACTCTTGCTCATTAGATCTGACGAGATCATATCCAGCATTACTGGTAACTGAACGCATCAGGTCATGCTCTGAAATGAACATACCGTGTTTTCAACTTGCACTCTATTAGCGACTGGCACCATCTCCAGCTTGGCATTGTTGGGCAGTCTGGCAAATCTCCACTGTAAAGAGAGATCCAACACACTCCTCTGAAACCTAAAGAAGAACACAGCCCATGAAGACACCAGAGACGATCCCATGCCACCTTCAGATCACTTCAGGGACTGCCAACAATGCAAAGTCCAGGTATTGAGCAAGAGAATTCCCAGACTAGAGGCTGTAGAGCACAAGACGTGCAACTGGCAATTCAGAAAACAGTCAGCAACAAGCATTATTCTGCATACCAAAACAGCTGCAGTGTGTAGAGGTCATGGATAAAACACACAAATATATGTTCCTCCTCAGGCGTTAAGAGATAAACAGCAACTAAACACATATTCAAGTCTGGTGTTCACTGCTAAATAAAAAGGTACTTTTTTTACTGCCACTCGGATGAGTTACCTCTTAATTATGACACCGTAGAAGCATACAGCCAGGTAAGAGAGGAGGAGTCCTACTAGCCTGTGAGCCAGCACAAGTCCGTGTGCGTGAAGGGACATCTCCGTGCAAGTCACACCCAACCTTGGTATCGGTCCCAAAACTGATGGGAACTTGGCACGTGGAAATCGAGGGGTATTAATCCGGACAAAATGACTTTGCTGGAGAGCAACCCGACCCGCAGCCTGCGGGTCCCCCTCCCCCAGGATGGCTGGGAGTCATCTCCCCCTGCGTTACCTCGCAGACCCACGCCGCTCTGCGCAAAGCCGAACATTTGGCCTCGGCGAGCGGCCCCAGGGCCCCGGGCCCCTCTGGCACCCCCGCCAGCCACGCGCCCCTGCG
>VZRW01004372.1:93191-108494 GCA_013398125.1 Aegotheles bennettii | reverse complement strand
GTCCCGGGGCGGCGGGAAGTGGAGGAGGGGCCCGGGGCCTCCCCTCGGCCCTGTCCCGCTCCGCTCCTGCCCCCCCGGCCCCGCCTGCCCGCACCCCGGCCCGCGGCTGACCCCCTCTGCCCTCGCCAGGGGGGTGGTACTGCTTCAACAGGGAGAACTGCGACACGCGCTACGACACCATGCGCAGGCTGATGAGTTCCAGCGAGTGGCCCGCGACCCGCGTGGGTGAGTGACCCCCGCTGGGACACCCCGTGGGACACCCCAAGGGCACGGGGCCGGGGCGGCCACCCGAGGCATTGCCACCCCTGCGGGCATGTGTCCGCTGCCGCTCGACTGCTCCCGCCACGGCACCCACGGGCTCCCGCTGCCACCCGAGGATGCCCGAGCCAGCACACTCCTCCACTCTCTGACAGAGTTAGGAAAGTGCAGGTGTGCACGTGTGTTGGGATGCATGGGTATCGCCTGCAGACAGTACTGGGTTTTTGAACTCTGGCCGGTCTGCTCTCTGTATTTGAGATGCACATGTGTACACACCTGCTGGAATCTTAAAGAGACTTTGTGTCTCTCTTAATCTTATCAGAAGAACTGTTCTTGGGCCTCTCAGTCTGTTTTTCAGGACAGATGTAGTTTGTTGCACACTGCACTGGATGTGTGTGTGTACCTGTAGCAGGACTGGCCCTGTGTGCATAGGGAGAAATCAGATTAACTGTCTGGGCTTCTACATGGAGCTGTGTGCTCAGGGATCCTGCATGAGGCTCATATGGTTCCTCTGAGGTCACAGACTGTCACATGTACCTTTCTCATTTCTTTGTGCCCATCTGCAGGAACTGGGATCCTGTCGTCACAACCAGAAGAGAATCCCCACTGGTGGAATGCAAACATGGTGTAAGGAGGGACAACAAGGGGAAATAGGTTTATACTTAAACAGCATCTCCTTTCAGGCTAGCAAGAATGCTACAAAGATAGGTTAAGACTAGCACAGCAAGGGGAAATTGTATGTTTCCCCATTTGTTCTAGTTCAGCTCTATAGAAAGTAGCTCTGGCAAGGTCTGGAGAAACTCAAGTCCAGTCTCGTTAGAGTTGCAGGGTGATCTAATGAACAAAAACTGATGATAGCTTAGGAAACCTTCTCGAATAACTGAAGTGGCAAATACTGTTAGGAGGGGTGGGCTGGTATAGTATGCCACACATTCGGCAATTTAAGAGGGATGTAGAACAGCTCTTCTAATTCAAAGAGACATGAGAAAGACACCAGTATATATATGCATATATATAGAAGGGAAAAGCAGAAGAGAGGGGTGTCACTTCGCATTCTGCAAGCCAGAGACAAAAATGGAAAGAAAATTTAATTTCTGCAAAAATGTCCAGTGGTTGCAGTCAGCATTTACACTGCATTGACAAGATCTACTCATTTTTCATGTGAAAAACTGAAGCACAGAGAGCTTCCCTGTGGCAGGCCACCTACCGTATCAGCGGGACAGCTGAGAGCAAAATCTTGGCCCGTCATTCTGTCCACAGAGCTCAGGACTTCAATGAGAGTGATAAAAGACAAATTATTTATTGATTTAACTCACTAGAACTGCCAGTGTTCAGGAGAAAATTCAAGACAGTTAAAATTGTCAGTTGGTGTGCAAGAAGGTACGTTGTCTAACTGGACAAGAAACTCTTCCTTTTTCCCCTTCCCGGGGTTTAGTTTTCTTCCAGTCACTTGACCCTATCCTCACCCCTCCTTGCATGTCAAAGGAACATCAGTACTCATACAGCTCTCTCTTACAGATTCATCCCTTATTGCTCAAGTGATGTTTGGAGTGGTGCCTCTTCCAAGTCCGAGAAAAGTGAGTGTTGCTGATGGACTGTTGCTGCCCCAGACGTCACACATTAAAGGATATGGCCAGACTTCTGTGAAATTACGTGAATGAAGAACAGGCTTTTTCTTGCTGAAGGGCAGGAAAGAATATCAAGCTACTTCCAGATAAAACATCCTGATCTCTTTAGCTTGGGCTGTTTTGACATAGTTCAGAGCCACTGCTTGCAGAGATGTTACACTGGTGCAGTATGCGAGGATTAGAGGAACAAAATTCCTTTTAGATGAATCTCCAGGTTCCAGCACACAGCAAATTAAATGGTGTAGCTGAGGAGCCGTGGTTTGTTGCATGTGACTTTGGCTTTGCTGATCTGAGAGGCAAGTGCAGTGAATTTCGTTTCAGACTTCTATCAGGAGGATATTTGGCCTTGTGACAGGCTAAAGCTGTCTGCAGGTTTCTTTGAAAAAACAAGTTCATCTTAATACATGCATTGCCATCGGCTGTCAGTTTGATGATGACAGAGTCAGCTTAAAGGAGTCCTTCCAAATTAAGCTGGATTTCATGCAAATTCTACCTCTTGTACTTCTCTGTGATTCCCATCTTAAGCAGTGTTGGTGTCCGGGTGCAGTAATGTCTATAGAAACACCAGGGGCTTAGTTCTCCTCTCGTTTGTTCATAAAGAGTTTTCTTTGACCAAAATGGAATTACTGTTTATATACGCTGCTGTGAACAAAGGAATTGGGCCCAAGATGCTCTGTGACGTGGCCTTGAAAGGCAGAAGGTTAATGATTCTCTTTGAGTTGCTCTGTGAGTTCTGGCCTTAAGCCAGACGTATCACTCGATGTCTCTCTTCACTAACTCTTACATCGAGAAACTAACCACTTGTAGATACCACAGGTACACTTTGTCACAGTAAGGGACCTTCTCACTTCCTTCTAGCTGATGCTTGTTCTATGAGGCAGTAACACCAGCAAATATGGCTGCCTCTTGGTGGTGCCAAAGAAGTAGCAATCTGTGTAGGTGTAGCGGTTTTTGAAACGTTGCTTGTCTGAATTGGCTTTAGGAATTGGGAAAAAAATGGATGCATTAAGTTGGAACTGAGATTCCAGGCGGTAGGAAGGTGTGCATGTTCCTCGTGTATAGAGAAAGGGTCCCAGTGCCTTCCTGGCTTGCTCTCGTTTTCCTTCTCTAAGTTTACAAGTTCCTAAGCACTGTGTAGGAAGGTGTGCCTGTGTTATTGTGTGTTCTGTTAATTCTCTTTTCAGTTTCTTTTGAGGAAGCAAGTTTTGTATGGGGGGAGGTTGCTTGTTAGATGTACTTGATACAGGTGGAGAAAATGTGCCGGGTTTAGGTTCATGATCCCTTCACAAGGTTCTTAAGTGTTTGTGGAGGAAGCAAAAGTCTTAGTCTGGACAGGATACAGTTTTGTTGACGCTGGATTATCTCTTCCAGATGAGTACGCCTTCATGGGGGCTCTGATCATTCAGGAGGTTATAAAGGAGCTGGTGGGAAAAGGTCTTAGCACTGCAAAAGTGTTGCTGCTAGCAGGGAGCAGGTACGTATCTACAAGATTTCCTGAGGTAAAGACAGGAGATTTCTACAGTAGAAAGCTGTTAGGAAGTAGGTCTTGGCAGCTCCTGAAAAATTTCTTCTAGCAGTACAGTAACACTAACACAGCAAACCTTGTATCTCTTCTCAATTTTCTCCTTTGAGTGGTACAACGGGAGAATGCAATATTATTTCCTTGGCTTTTGGTCCAGGTACACCTAGGAGAAAATGGAGAAAATAACAAAGTAAAAGCTTTGCAAGAGGGAGGGAATATGTTCGTTCTTCCCTGTATCAGGAATGGTGGCTCCTGTTGGCCCACACCATGAGACACAGGCCTTTTGTGAACAGATTCAGGATATCTGAATTAAAAAATCAGACTTGCCTGTCACAGGTGCTCTGAATGTTGCTATGTTGCAGAAAACTGTGGTACACTCAGCATATGTTGCACAGAGGTATAATACAGAATTTGCAAAGGGTGAATTTGTCTCACTTGAGATCCTTTTGGTTTTTGAGCAGCCAAACCCCTTGCGAATGACACAAAAGCATATATACCTCCCAGAAGAAAGAACGGGAACAGGATTTGGTTTCTGAGGTATCAGATTGTTTCTCAGCACTGGCTTTATTTCTGAGCATTTTGTAAAGTGAGGAAATAACTTGGTGACTACCAAGTTAGTAGTGGATTGTCCTGTGAATACATGAAGTTGTTTACAGAGTGTCGCTGCTGTGAGGATATGTGTGCTGGCCGGCCATGTGATAGCTATATGTGCTTCATGACCACAGTACTGACATTGCCGTTGCAGTGCTGGAGGGACAGGAGTGCTCCTGAATGTGGATCGAGTGGCAGAGCAGCTGGAAGAGATGGGTTATCAAGGCATTCAGGTTCGAGGCTTGGCAGACTCTGGATGGTTCCTGGATAATAAACAGTATCGCAGAACTGACTGTATTGATACCATAACATGTGCTCCCACAGAAGCCATCAGAAGAGGAATAAGGTACAATCAGATGCTCTTCAGTATGCTTTTATAAGATACTAAAGTGTGAAGATGATGAGATGATGTCCTCCTTCTCTATCTTCCTTCAGTTTGATACTTAAAGAGTATCATCTACATCAGTGGTTTTTCAAGTATTTTATTGGAAAAGGCAATAATTTAACATCTAGACATGCAAAAGAATGCACAGAATTATAGATGCTCTGAAATGTGTTGATGGAACAATGTAGCCAAGACAGAAATCCGATGTCAATAAGTTGGAACTATAATCAGAACAGAAATAGACTGAGATTTGAAAAGGTCATTGTTAGATTGTGCTATGCCTTTCGTTCTGTTATTGCTTTGTCTTCTAGGTATTGGAATGGTATTGTTCCTGAACGCTGTAAGCTGCAGTTTAAAGAGGGAGAGGAATGGAATTGCTTTTTTGGGTATAAGATTTACCCCACTCTTAGATGTAAGTATCAAAGGAGAGATAGAAAATGTATTCTAGGGTTTCCTCTGTATCCACAGGTAACTTAGACCAATTCCTTTTACAAATTTTTTGTCTTCTTAGGTCCAGTCTTTGTTGTCCAATGGCTCTTTGATGAGGCACAGCTTACTGTAGACAATGTACACCTCACTGGCCAGCCTGTTCAGGAAGGGCAGTGGCTCTACATCCAGAATCTGGGTAGGGAGCTGAGAAACACCTTGAAGGATGTGACGTAAGTATTTAATGGAGGAAAACCTGGCACATCTGTTTCTAAAGACATCCAGTATTCTAGCAGCATTTCTCTGATCTCTGCAGAAACAGGTATTGTAAATTTTGTAGCTGTTAGCTACAGTACATCAAGACTATTGTCTTTTTCATTTCTGGATAAGTGCAAAGTAATTTCCAGATTCACGGTTATAAGCTAGCCTTTGTTATCAATAGGAATGTGTTTTTTTCTTTCCTACCTCCAAGGTGAGGTCTGAGGCTCCTTGCTGTTGCACAGCCATTAACCTCTCAGGAGAGTTTTGAAAAGTATTAATCATAAAATGTCTAGAGAGTCAATGAGACAACAGAGGAGGAACCGTTAACGCGTGTTACTTGCTTCATGCAAGAGCAGGTATTCAGGAGTCTCTTGTGGCAAGTGTGCAGTCTTAAGGCAGGATGGAACCCCTTTTCTTCTGGATACTTTCCAGTCCAGTCAGGTTTTATATCGTGATAGTCATTGCTGTTTCTAAAAATCTTGCCAGGGGCAGCAAAAATTCCACCCTCTACCTAGTCCAGAAGGTTCTATTTAGCAAGAGTTACTTTGTTCTTCCAAGACCTAATCCACGTTTCCTTTTTTTCCTTTAGTGCTAGCTTTGCTCCCGCCTGTTTGTCTCATGAGATCATTACACGCAAGTGAGTGCTTTTGCAGATTCTATGAAGGGTCAACAGAGAAACGGTAAGGGAGTTAACCAGTGCAGACAGCCTGACCCCTCTGATACAGTCTGTATGGTTTGTCTTTTCAGTCACTGGACAGACATCCAGGTGAAGGGAACATCATTACCCCGTGCCCTGCACTGTTGGGATCGGAGCCTGCATGAGAGCAACAAAAATGGGAAGGCCCCTCTGAAAGGCTGCCCAATTCATCTAATCGACAGCTGTCCATGGCCTCACTGCAACCCCTCATGCCCCACTATCAGGGACCAGTTCACAGGGCAGGAGATGAATGTGATCCAGTTCCTCATGCACATGGGTTTTGATGTTCAGAAAATGGCACAGCAACAGGGCCTGGAGCCCAGTAAGCTTCTGGGGATGCTTAGCAGTGGTAGCTAGGTAGGGGTCTTCAGAGAGGCAGAGAGATTAGATCAGGAGGAGACTCTAAGCCCTTCTCCCACACTTTCTAATCTTCATGCTCATGCAGGCAGATGCACGCTCACACCCATGCATGCTCAAACCTGTACACACCCACATGCTCCCACACTCTTGCACACTTAGGATGTGTCAAGATAAAAAAAAAAAAGCAATTTCTTGCTTACAATATTTGACTGGAACTTGTTACCTGCAAACTCCAGGGCTCAGTTTTGGCCATTCATATCCTCTTCCTGTGTTACACAAGGCAATCTAATACAGGGAGTAGCAAAGCCATAAATAGCAGCAATGAGAACCTTTCCCAGATCTAGGACTTCTTCCCTTGCCATGAATTTTACATCATAGACTTGATACAAGTGGTGAAAAAAGCAAGCACTGGATTTCTTTTGTCCGACTAGAGGTGAAGGAATGATTACATGACTTCCTGGAGGTCAGCATCTCATGATGAGTCATAAAATACAAACCCAGGACACGTGCTAGGGATGGACACTCTTGTACTCAATTTACTTTCGTATTATTTTATAAAATGACTTTTTTATTACTTTTTTTAAACTAAGCAAGAAATATAAATGATATTGTTTTGTAACATATTTTTTTTAAATAACGAAGAAACCTCTTGCTACTTTGGCAATGTGGACATATTTATTTTAATATGTAAAACGCTATTTATAAGGGCTGACCAGAGAACCATACATATGTCTTTGTAAAGTTGTATATGCTGCTCATTTGGATGGGTTATCCTTATGATCATTTGTGCCTGGGAGAGGGCTGAGGGTGGTATTGACTTTTTGTAGTAGTTAGACTTCTGTGTTCCCCTTTGTCATTGATTCTCTGATGAAGAGGTTGTAATATGAGGTCTAAGTACAGAGATTTTCACCCAGCATCTGATGTTCGCATACTTGCATGGCGTTTTTGGCTTGATGGTGATTTGCCAGGTGTTGCAGGGTGTTGCATTTTAAGATGCAAGAAGATCTGGTTTTGCAGCAAAGGTCTCTGTTCTAGTGAGAAATGTTTGATCAGACTGTCTGGCCTGTCTTAAAATGGGGAGCATGGGGAACATCAAAGGCAGGGAACAAGACAAGCACCAACATATTTCTATTCTCCTAGTCATTTGCAAACACACCCACCTCAGAACATGCAGAATCCCCTTTGAGGGTAATGGCAGGAAAACAAGGGAAGGATCAGGAATGTGTGACTGTAGCTAGGGAGTGAGAGATGGTTCATTGGGGGGAGAGCACACAGGCAGCTGCAGAAGAGCTTTATGCTGTGGCGTATGGCAGCCAGCGTAGGCAAACCTGCACAAGGAGTGTAATTTACATCCGTTCTGCAGAAGCATCAAAATTCTTGATACTGACTGCATTTGCTTGCACTTGTGTAAATGGCTTCGCAATGTGTAGGCCACAGCAAATTTGGGCCTAATTTCAGAAGAATTCCATGCACTTTCAAGATGGGTCTTGCCAGGTTGAAATGGTAGTGCTATTTGTGAGATCCATCATCTTAGGTGAGTAAAGCCAAAAATGAACAAAACCACAGCCATTCAGTTACTTCTTGTGGACTTTGCTAACATTCAGGCAGGACTGCATAGAAATGAGCTGTCCTGCTGTGCAAGATGGGTTTAGTATGCATTTAAGATAAAAAGGTAGTTAAAAAGTAAATAAATGTTGCTCCCAGCAGAAAAGAAATGCAGGAAGACTATTGGTAGAGTTCCCCTATGGTCAGTCTAGGGATTACTGATATCCTTTATGTTTTAATGATTTGGGTATAAAAGTAAAATTGTTCTGGTTACATTTTTCATGCCACTAAGTTGAGAAGCTTTTTCAGTACAGACAACATTTGGAAAAGCATACGGGAAGATGGGATTCCTTTGGGGGCTGGAGTCACATGGAGTCAATCAAAGTGCTGGTACTTGAGCAGTAGCCAGAATTTCTGCTTGGAATAGTTCATCGGTTGGGAGCACCAAGAGGAACTACTGTATGTATTCATTGCAGGATGACTACACAAGATGATGCATCTGTAGATACAGCAGAGTGCCCTAGGCTGCGTCCAGGAGTGTGTTTCTGCTAGGAAACAGTAAAGTATAAATGCCACTGTTGAAGTTTGGAATACTTTTTGCAGAGCTGGTTACCTGTTCATCTAAAACATTCATTCAGAATTTAATTTCTAAAAGGCAAAGAATGTTTGGAGGGGGTATTTTCCTTGCAAGCACAGGAAAAAAAAACTGGGAGTCAGGGATCACTCTTTTAGCTTAGTGTGCCTCGGCAAGAGTCTTCTAAAGTGTGTAACAGGGAGAAGTCTCAGAAATATTTTTAAAGGTCAACTTGGCTAATTTGTTAGGAAAATTATACAATGTGGTTGCAAGTCGTAGCTGGAAATGAATCTGTAGCCCAGGAAGTCATTTCCAGCTCTATACTTCTTGTACTTGTGCAATAAATAGAATTTTCCCAATCCTTTGTAAAGCTGACGCTTCTAAGTTCACCCCCAGTGACATCTGCTGCGTGGAAGCCAGTGACAAAAAGGGCAGGACTGAAAGAATTCAGTACCATGTGTTTGTACTCTCAGATCTTATGACTGGATGAAATGCTTTCCCTCTGAGAGGGAAAAACTGTCTCCAAGAGCATCACATGATCGAGCCAGAATTAAAATGCAACCAAGAAGCCAAAAACTGATAGCAGAATGTCTGGATTTGCATGGCATGACTGCAGGTCCAGCCTCGGGCATCGGGCACGCCAGCAGCTTCAGTCATGGGCTGGAGGGTGGACCCTGTGCCTGTGGTCGTGACAGGAATTGCTGCTAATCCACGGGCTGAGAGAAACTCACTCCTACCCAGATACCCTATTCCTTAGTCCCCGTGGAGGCGGGCTGCCGGTCTGAGCACGGAGTGCACACCGAGCCCAGCCGTGGTGCAGCCAAGTCCGGGTGATGAGGAGCTGCCAGGGCCAGCGGCTGGGGCACCGTGCTGGGCCAGGGCACCGTGCTGGGCTGGGGCAGCGCTGCGGTGGAGAGGAGCGGCACAGAGGGCTCTGGGGAAAGGTACCCCGTCCCGTGGGCAGGCAGTGTGGGGGCAGTATCGTTACTGTGGAAACACTGCAAGGGGGTGGCAGGAGCTGTGGGACAGCATCGCTGCTGCTGCTTCCTCGGCTCCACGGTCTCTGCTGCAGCCACAGAGCATCTGGCCAGAAAAAACCTGGCTGCTTTGCTCTCCTGGCTGCAGACCTCTCACGTGGAACCCAGGTTGAAAACCTGAAGTTTAGTAGCCATGGTCTCTTCTGTGCCGAAACCCCTGACTGTCATATAACAAGTATTGTATAAACTTTGCATCACAGCACTCACGTAGCCACTGTGGCTCAGTTGTAGCCAAATGCTACAATGGGGAACACTGGGGGCAGGAATGAAGGGGTCTAGAGAGGCTCCTGCTTATGGCTTGAGAAGAAAAAGGGTGAGGGTGATTTAAGGTGTGTTTAGGTACAACAGAGCATCACTGATGGAGTGCTGAGACTGCACAGGGACAGCAAAGCGATGTCCCCAGACAGAGTGGGTGACAGTCCAATCGCAGCAATGGCTTTGCCTTGTAATAGCCCCTCTGTTTTACCTTGTGCTACAATACAGACAGTAACACACGGCCAGTAACGTCTGGAGAACTGCTGGAGGGGCAGGATGGACTCATGGAGTCAGGGAAGAGCATGTTCACCTGGAGCCCCTGGGATCTCTTGCTGCATTTCCTGGTTGTTGTGATGTTAATCATGCAACTTCCACCTCAAATGAATGCATGTTTTCTACATTTAGCACCAGAAGTCTTTTTAAGGAAAATGGGAGGGATTTTCATGAAAGAGACAGTGAGGTTACAAGATGGTGATAAAGCTGCTTCCCTGCACCTGTGCAGAGCTTCTGCGATGGTCCTGCATCTGTACTGGGAACAGCACAGCATGAGCTGGTCTGCAGGTGAGGAGTCAGCAACGTTGCTATGAGGTAAGTGAGGTATTTTTCTACCATGTTGTGTTTTTAATTTTTCCCATTCTTAAACAAAATCAGAAAATTTCTTTGGGCCTTTTAGGGTTACAATTAAGAGACTTTTGGGTAGAGATCAAGTCTGGGAAAATGTATACCAAAAAAGGCTACTGGGAAAGCTTTGATGCAACTGGAGGGAGGGTTTGACACTGTATATTGACATCTGTGATCCAAAACAGAGCTAAGAATCAAAGCAATTTTTATAATTTATTTTTTTTTTTACAATTGTATTTGGTTTTGGCATTTGGAGATACAAGAATAACTGGCTCACATACAGGTGAAAGAGAAACAGGGAAGAGTTCAAGAAGGGAGTGAGGACTGGTGCTCAAAAATCTTCACAGCCACACACTCTCACTAATGCTCAAAGCACAGCAGGGCTGTTCACAGCAGGTAAATATATTACTGCTCCAGATCACATGCAGCCAAGTGAGTCAGCTTTTATCACAGCCTCTGGCCTAAATCCTTTTACAGGGCTTGTGCTGCCTTCAGGCTTGTGCCCCAGCTATGGGCCCTGGGGTCTGTAGGGTTGGGCTCCTGCTCTGCAGCATGGCCGGTCACAGCCCGCTTCCACGGACGGACCCATGGTGTGGGGCAGCTGCAGGGAGAACAGCGGCGTCCCGGTGACCCCAACGTTCCCGGAAGAACAGCAGAAGGATGATCAAGAGCCTCTGATGGAGGTTGCAGCTTCAGTGTTAAATAACACCCGCTCACGGCAGTTGAGGGGGGCAGGACTCATTCCAGAACTATTAATATAGCCCCTATTTATACCCGTGGGTTCCTGCAAATGGTACAGCAGAGAGCTACAGCTGCAGAGCTAAAATGGAATAAATGTCAGCCTCCAGGGAGAAAGTGATCCTTCAGCCCTCATGTGGGAAAGGAGACAGTGAGGGGACAGAACGTGGGGCAGGTTTCAGACCTGAGAAAGCAGAGTGAGCTGATGGCAGCACCCTGAGAACGCGGCCAGTGGGCAGAGCCAGCCAGCAGCCTCCCTGCAGCCAGCAAGTCTGTGCTGAGCAGCTGCCAGAAACGCACGCTCAGCGTCAGACGCAGCACCTACGGATACGGGCAGGGACCAGGCAGGGACGCGAGCTGCCGCTCTGCTGATCCAGGACCAGGTGACTCGGGACAAAGGGGCCAAACCCCGAAAGGACGTTTTGGGGAGGCCTTAAGTGCACAGTCTGCTGGACTGGGAAGATGATGGAGAGCACAGGAGGACCGTATCTGAACACCGCTGCTGTGACATCCCCCGTGGGAATAGCTCGTTTGCTGCAGATGACATTTGGATGTACCACCTTCAGCCTGGTAGCACACCAGGGGGGATTCAGTGCGGCATATGGCACTTTCTGCATGTTTGTCTGGACCTTCTGCTTTGCCATCACTGTCTTCATCATCACCTGCGAGTTCACACATCTGCACAGCTGCCTGAGCATCTCCTGGGGGAACTTCACTGCCGCTTTTGCCATGCTCGCCACGCTGATGTCCATCACGGCTGCCGTGATCTACCCGCTTTACTTTGTCCAGCTTGACTGTTACCCCATCACCTGCGAGGTGAGAGACTTCCGCATCGCAGCCAGTGTCTTCGCAAGCCTCCTGTTTGTTGCCTATGCCGCTGAGGTATTCCTAACCAGGGCAAAACCAGGACAAGTCAGCAGCTACATGGCCACCGTCTCCGGGCTCCTGAAAATCGTGCAGGCCTTCGTGGCCTGCATCATCTTTGGGGCACTGGTGAACGACAGCCAGTACAGCAAATACGTGGCAATGCAGTGGTGCGTGGCCGTCTACAGCTTCTGCTTCGTGGTGACAGTGGTGGTAGTGGCCTTCAGCGTCACAGGTAAGACCGCCTTGCTGTGGTTCCCCTTTGAGCGCTCCGTGGTTGTCTACACCTTTGGGGCTGTGCTGCTGTACGTCAGTGCTGCTGTCATCTGGCCGGTGTTCTGCTTCGACAGCAAGTATGGCTCCCCGCGGCGCCCTGGCCTCTGCGCCAAGGGCAAGTGCCCCTGGGACAGCCAGCTGGTGATCGCCATCTTCACCTATGTGAACCTGCTGCTCTACATAGTGGACCTGGCCTACTCCCAGCGCATCCGCTTTGTCTCGCACCTCTGAAACGTGGGTCGGCCGCTGCAAAGCCATCCCGGCACCGTAAGCGGCAGCAGTCGGGGATGCAACAGAAGATGGGATGTGGGGAAGGGAGGCAATGGTTGGGCATGTGCACAAGAACCATCAACCAAACTTCAAGGTCAAGACTGACTGGACCAGCAGGTTACTGACCTGTAGTGGGTGGACTGCAGCTGGCACTGGGAGAAGCCCACCCCCCAACCCACCCCCTATCATTCAACATCTGCCTCAGCTGCCTGGTGCTGGAGCAAGGGAATGATGCAGCTCGAAATATGCAAAATGGTCTTTCATCCCCAGGCTGCCACAGTGGGTCTGCAGGATCACTGAGCCAGATATTAGGAAAGACACCAAGGATTTTGAAACTGTTACCAACATTTAACCATAATCAAGTGACTACCCAGGAAGTGGGAAAGTTAAAAGCTGCATCAAGGAACACCAGTTCTGGAGACGAAAAACAATCCCTCAGAGTTTGGGTTAGTTTGGGCTGTGTGGTGAGACACGAAATGCTTGCAAGTGTGGGAAGTTCCAGTCAGGATGTTTCTGAGAAGAACATCAGAGATGTAATAGTATTTTGAGTATTACCAGTCCTTTCCCTTCCCCTCCTCTCTGTCACTGTTTAGCACAGAAGAACATCCTCGAGCATGTACCTTGGGGGTAGCATGGGATATTCCTGATTAGCAAACACTGAGTCATTACAGAAATGAAAATTTGCGAAATCGGGGCTCTGCTGCCAAGGAACAAGGCACAGAACAGAGACAAACTGCCAAATACCCATGTGTAACCTGACATCCTCGCTCGAGCAGGACCAGGAGGTACCTCGGCATTGTGCTTTGCCACTGGTTGTTCACACTGCTGTCAAGAGGTTTTTTTCTGGAAAGTTAAAGATAATTTCTGGGGGGAAGGGGGTCGCAGAGATTAATTGATCTCGCAGTGCTGCATAAAATACCAAACCTGATTGGGGGGGTGGCTGGGGGGAGGGGGGAGCGGCACACAGGCAGGACGGGACAAAGCTTGGGTACAGTGGTAACACATGGGGAGCGCTGCCTCGGAGCAGCCCTGGCGCCAGGATTCCTGCACTCTCTGCGTCACCAATGAGCTGCATTTCTCTGACCCATCCCTGACAAAACACCCACTTTGAAGTCCCACACTGCATAGCTCAGATTTCAAGCTTAATAGGAAGAAATGTTCTTCATTTCTGATCCTGCGAGAAACCAAAGCAGTCTGAGTGCTCGTGCAGAAAGCATGCGGACTAGATAGGTCTGATTAAAATCTAAAGTAGCTGACTGTCAGAAGCAAGATTTATTTTTTAACCAAATTAAAATAAAGCTGAGTGACAGACTTACATACTACATCTCCTGAGACTTTGTATCCTTTCATCTTGCTCTCCACACAGCTGTTATTTCACCAGACAGAGCCCTTCTGCTCTCTGCTGGAAAGCACGGCTCAATTTATTTTGATGTATGAAGCCTGAATGCAGCCCCAAAAACTGTATAGACAAGGCAGCTGAGACCTCTGACTGACATTCTTTGTAGCAGAGTCACTCCAGAAAAAGGAAGGAAACTTTTCATCAGTGCTTTGTATGGGGCTTGAAAAGCAAAGGAAAAAATTGTTGGGACAGATTGTGTTGGGTAATTCTGCTACCGGGCAAGGAGCCGCCGTTAGCAGTAGGAATGGTTAGCCCAGGAACAGGTCAGGAATCAGGAATGGATACCCAGCATAAAGGGAACGCACTAAACAGCCTTCCAAAGGGGTTTTCTTCTTCCTAAGTCCTCATTAAGGAAGTAAGTCTGGGAGATAATGGTCCAACAAAAGGCTGGTCAGCTTGTTCTAGGGCAAGACCCGAGATATCTACTATAGATACAAAACTGGGTATTACAGAGCTTTATTTCTTGCCTCCCAAACAAATGAAGGGGCTGTACAAGTAAGAAATGCTAACTTGGGAGAAAAAAATTCATCTGTATTGGAAACGGCAGCGTACAGAAAACCATTGCACACAAAAGGAACCTTGAGCATTTGTGATGTATTCTTTCTGGCCCTGTCAACCTGAACAAATTAAGCTGTGCCACCCTTGAAAATTATTTACTTATTACAGAGCACTAAAAATCAAACAGGTGACTATGAACCATCATGGCTTCTGTTACGGGATTCAAACCTGCAAACCCAGGAATATTGCTCTATGAAAGCACCTTTTTGCAGGCTCTGGCTGGCTCTGAGGGGGCTGTTGAGGCTGGGCAGGGGGAGGTCAATGGCAGGTACCCTGCAGGCAGACTTGCTGATGTCCCCAGAGATGACACAGCAAGTCTTTTGGGTGGTTAAGTCTGTTGGAAAGCTCCTCGGCTGGTTAACGCTTTCTTCAGCTATGCATTTGGTGCTTTTTGCTGTGGAGATTTTGCACCAAGTAGGAGCAATTAGCAGGAATATGATAAAATCTGCTAATGACACAAGTTGGTGCAACTTATACAGTGACAGGGACATAAAGAGAGGCCCAAGGGGTAACTGGGAAACAGTGGGGGTACAATTCAGTGCTGTCACAATAAGGAGGAAATAGAATTTAACGTGGAAATCATGATACCACTGACCAGAGGAGTGGAAAGACAAGTCATTGCCAAGAACAGTGTGTTCAGATTTAGCTTTCTCATCTGCCAGCCAAAGACTGCACAAAAAATGTTAGCATGGTCAAAATGGCAAAAAAAGATTGTATGGACAACAATCCACTCTTTTAGAAGAAAAAAAATCAAAACCTCATGCTTCAGCGGTTAAAACACTCGCTAACCAGTGGAAACTATGAGATTACCCAATCTAGGGCAGAGAACAGCCGATATCTACTTAATACGGTGTGAACCACCCGCCATGATCCAGTTAATTAAAAACCACTTCATTTCCAGAGCTTGTCTTTCCCCTTAATTAATAAACCATCATCAAGTGACCTGCTATGGAGCAGGCTGCCTGAGACACCCGGCACCCTCAGTGGTTCTGGTGACGGTGTCAGAACGCGCACCCGCTCCTTTGGAGGGAGGGACTC
>VZRW01004372.1:65004-75427 GCA_013398125.1 Aegotheles bennettii | reverse complement strand
CAGCCGGTGCGCCGGGGCAGGGGAGGCCCGGCCGCCGCTGCCTGAGGGCCGGTGGCGGAGGGACCGCGGGGCGGCCCCGGGCTGAACGGGGCCGTTGTCTTTCAGCTATGACATGGTGCACTACGGGCACTCCAACCAGCTGCGCCAGGCGCGGGCCATGGGCGAGTACCTCATCGTCGGGGTCCACACCGACGGTAAGAGCTCGGCACGGCGGGCCCGGGGGCGTCACCCCGGGAGCAGAGGGGCCCCGGCACCGGGCAGGCTCCTTCCCGCGGCTGCGCCGGGAGCAGCGTCCCCGGGGTGGGGCCGTGGGGTCACCCCTCGCCCCCTCCTGCTCTCGGGGCGATCCATGGTCTGTGTATGGGAACGTGGAGCCGGGTGACAGCCGGCCCGGTTCGGCTGCTGCAGAGCTGATCCTCCAGTTTCCCACTGGGGAAAACTCATCACAAGGCCCCCAGAAAGTGACGGACCGGGAACTTGTTCTTGCAGGCGAAGATGGATTTTGAAGGGGTTTGTGGGTGCCTGTTCTGTAGTGTGAGCTGACGCAGCACGAGGCTCTTGCTGAAGAGGGGAATCTCCCCCAAGGGCTGTGGGAGGCCTGGGGTGACCCCCCAGGTGTCCCCCCAGTCGGAACTCTCTGGATATGGGGAGGCACTGAGACCTTCTGCCCTCCAAGTGAGCTCCAGGGCCCTTGCACACACTCGGTAAAACAGAATTGAAATCTTCTGACATAGCTGGGGCTTCCCTCTCTACCACAAACCGATTCCAAGCAGAGTTCAGGTCTGCAGTGAAGTTCACCTCCCTGAAAATGAGCGAGGCTGCTGTAGGTGAGAGGCTTTGTACCTGTACTACGTGCTGCTAACTGGGCTTTTCTGTTTTCCACCCAGAGGAGATTGCCAAGCATAAGGGCCCCCCTGTCTTTACGCAGGAGGAGAGGTACAAAATGGTGCAAGCCATCAAGTGGGTGGATGAGATTGCTCCAGGAGCTCCCTATGTCACCACACTGGAAACCCTGGACAAATATAACTGTGACTTCTGTGTGCATGGTGGTGAGTGTATTCTGAGGTGACAGCTGTATCAACGCGGGTCCCCCAGGGCTCACACACTCCTGGTTACCCTGCAGCAAACCAAGGAGTGCTCTGGCCAGCTCTGGCCATCAGCAGACACCTCATGTACAGAGGTTTGCCTTGCTGGCACCTGCGCTGGCCATCTGGATGCTCCTGTTGTGGTGCTCTGTGTGCTGGGCACCCCAAGTGTGTCCAGATCTCTTGGGTTTTGGCATCCCTTTCGCTCACAAAGGCAAAGCATGTTGTCTGACAATTATCCTGAGGTTGCCCTTAGCACCAGCAGAAATTTGTGCAGGCGGGGAAAAAGTAATTTACAAAACTTAAATGTGAAAATGCTGTTAGAAAGGCAAGTGTGCAGAAATACAATCATGTTTATATCTACTTATCCTGGGATGAGATCAGATCTGAAAAGCTGCTCCCTCCTTATCTAGTTGATAAGCTGCTCGAGGGCTTAGCTGGCGGTGTGGTCAGAGACCTAGTTCTTGTTATGGGCACTTCTCAGTCTATAGAGAACCAGTTGAGGAAGCAGAACTGGTGTACTCTGTCCTGTCCTGGGACTCCTCGTGTTCCTTCAACCTCAGCCCCTCCTCCCTCTGAAGGCATTTTGTTGGCTCAATCAGTAGTCTTTGTGCTCATTTCATGTCTGGTTCCTCATCTGATCCCAGCCACCTGCTATCGATAAACCAAGAATTGCCCTAAATGTGAATTAATCATTAATCTTCTAGAGGTAGATACGCCTTTTCAGGTGGGTGGGGGGTTATTAAGTTTCTTGTTAACTTAATTGCCTTCCCTGAACGTGTGTCTGGGGTGTGTGACCCTTCACTAGACTTGGTGAGGGATTATGGCAGCAGCGATGTGCTCGTGGCCTTTGCTCCAGTTTCTCTGCGTTTATCCCCTCTGCCAGATCATTCCGTACTTCCACCTGAATAACACCCCTGCACGCTGCGGTTTTGCCAGGCTGTGTTTATGCAGAGGATAAGTTTTGAAATAGCTGAGCTTAACTGGGAAGGTGACAGACAGCAAACCCACTGTTTCTGCCTCGCTCCTGGCGCAGAGCTGTGCCTGCAGCCTGTTCTCCCTCCTGTCCCCGTGTCCCGAGGTGAGGGTGGGGGGTTTGAGAACTCCTCCTCGGCTTGCTGGAGCTCCCACCCAACCTCGTGAGCGGGCGCCTGCACTCCAGGCTGGGTTTCTTGCTGAATGGGTGACAGCTCAGGTTTGCACTTGATTCTGTGCTGTCACCTAAAGTAGGTGAGAGGTGTTTTTGTAGGTGAGGTGGGAACCATGCCAAAGATGAACTGGAGTTAACTGTAGAAGGGTGGCTTTATGTCACTGTAGAAGTGAAGAATTGGCTGCAGACAGACCGCTTAATTGACTGGGGAAGATGTAACAAGAACCAATGGCTAAAACCTGTCCTAGAAAAGCTGAGGTGCTCTCTAACACTGAGCAGCTGTTTATTGCCATTCAGACAGAAATTAGTCGTGCCTGCTGCTGGATTCACTGCAAGGGCAAACAGCTCAGATTTTCTGGAGTGGGCCAGGTGGCCAATGGTGTCTCGTATCCAGGAACATGCCAGCCCCTCGTGTTTCCATGAGATGCCGGATGTATTCCCTGTGTTTCCGCAGGGACTCAGATTGCAGGAGTTCTGGTCTGGTGCATGTGCTGGACCCACTCAGCTGCTGCTTTGTTCTAAAACAGATTTTGTGCAGGCTGGGGCACAGTTCTGAGGCTTTTCTCTCCCTGCAGATGACATCACTTTGACGGTGGATGGCAAGGATACCTATGAGGAAGTGAAGACAGCGGGCCGATACAGGTAACCTGTGGCTGCCTACTTTCTTGTTGTGTTTTAGGCAGCATTTCTGGGAGTTTGTGCCCTGCAGGGAAGTCAGGTGAAATACAGCTATCTTCAAGTCATGCCTTGATTTTGCTGTAACGTGTCTCAGAGGCTTCAGTTGCTCCTGCCATTTTGGCTTTGGGAAGTGTCGCAGACACTGACTGGTGGGGCCTGCCCGCTCCTAGCAGATGCTGGTTCTGGCTTTGAAGCCTCACAGGAAGTGAGCTCTGGTGGGAAGGCTGTGCAAGGTGAGTTTTTCTCATACAAGCAGTTGCTGTGGCACGAAGAAGATGCAGAGGCTCAGCAAATGAATGCTATGCTTGATATCAAGAGCAGGTAAAGGGAAGATGTTCTCAGGACGGTCCGTGATTTGGATTTACTGAGTGTCACCGGTGTTCCTGTGGTGATGATGGGAAGAGAAGGAGGCACATATTTCTGTAGCTTCTGCTTTATCCTTTGCTTGTCTCCTTTCAGGGAATGCAAACGCACCCAAGGTGTGTCCACTACCGACCTCGTTGGCCGTATGCTGCTCATGACCAAGGCTCACCACAGCAACATAGTGAGTCAGAGGGCTTTGGGTGGGAGTTTGGAGTCCAGGGCCAATGGCAGCTCTTTCCTTTTGCTGTCCCAAATGGCAGTAGAGCTCCTGGGTCTGGCTCCAAGGTACACGGGGGACTGGCAAGCTGATTATGGGCAGTGGCAGCAAGACAACTTGCTTATGTTTGCTTAAGCCTGTCTGAGATCACCGTGTGATCTCAGCCCATGCTGCTTTGGAGAGTGTGGGGGGATAAGAACTTCGATCCCTTACAATTGGTGTGGGCCTCAGGATGCTACCGGAACTACAGGCTAGCTCGTGGCTTCTCTGAGGGCAAGACTACCTGGTGCAGCCACATTGATCTATCAGCCCAGTGCTACCAGGGTTTGAAAGTCCTCTTCCTTCCATTGAGCTGCGTGCTTCTTCCTTCTGCCGACTCTCAGACATTTCTTGAGTCTTAGCTCACTGCCTGGTAGATAGCTGACCTAACCAAAGGAAAATAAAGGAAGTAGTTGTATGTTGGTTAATGGGTTGAATTGACGTGGTAAACAAGCAATCCAGTGAATAGAATCGCCTAGATAACAGCAGGGACAAGAGAAGGGACCCACAAGAGAATTCTGGGGTAGGGAGAGATCCTGTAGTGTGCTGAGCTGTTAGATTGGCTTGGCTGTAATTGTAAGTTCACACCAGTGTCTGGCACAGTGCTGCTGGCTGTCTGCAGAGATCGGAGCCCGTCTCGTGTGTCTTTGGAAGAGGAGGGATGCTGTCCTGTTAGGGGAGGATGTAGATGTGCAGCACTCTCAGGCGTGCAGGCTGGGCAAGAGCCACTGTCACTGTGTGGTGCCAGGCTGGGACCAGATAAGGACACGCTTCCTCTGACTGGTGCTGGGACACGACACTGGTTTAGATATTAACTAGCTTGTCAGCATCCAGTGCCAGGGATCAATGGTGTGCAGTCCGAGCCTGGACTTCCCAGCACTTCTGCCACACACAAGCATGTTCTTGGTTGGATGAGCTGTGCGAGTGCTTAAACGTTTTGACTCTTTATCTCCCTTCAGGATGAGGACCTAGACTATCGGAAGCACACTGACAACTTTGGGAAGGTAATGTGAGTTCTGGTTGTGGTTGTCTGGTTGTTGTCCTGTCTGAGAAGGATCCCAAATGTGCTTTCTGGCCTGTGTTGCAGGCTTGGTTCCCCCCCCCCCCCCATTTAGCAGTAACCTCAGTAAATGTCTGCTGCTCCTGTAGTCAGTGGAATAGGCAGGTGTGGCCGCAGAGGGCCAGCGCCGGACTGTCCTTCAGTGGTGCTGTACTGCTGCTGCACCCATGGAGCCTTTGCTGTTTGTCTGGCTTGCTTGTGAATTCTCCATCGCCGCTTCCTTTGGGACCCAAGTGCCTGCCGTTCCAGCCTAGGGACAGCCTCCGTGGATGCTCCTTTTAGTGTTTATGGTTTTAAAGGTGTTGCATTAGGTCCAGAAGCGTTTCTGTAGCAGGCATGTAGCTTGTGTGCTGTACTGCAGTATCCACGTGCTGGTCTTCCAGTAGCAGAGTGCAGTCCTGGGATTCTCTGCCATCATTTCCAGCTCACATCTTGGGCTGCCTCTAAAGAGCTTTCTGCCCCTTTTTCCCTGGGTGTTGGATTGTCCTGGACCTGATTAACCTGGGCCTGCAGCCTGAGTCAGTCTCTTTTACTCGCAGGGGGTTTTGCTGACCAGGCTGTTCCCCACCATGTTGGGATTTTGAGCAGGCTTTGCATGCGTGGCTTGGATCTGGGGAGGATGTCTGGGCACCCGGACCCTGCATGGCCCCATCACCTGAGCCCCCCATCTGCATGCTGCGTTCGTGTGGCTTGCCCGGGTCCCGGCTGCGTTGTTTGTGTTCTCTCAAGTCTTGCAGAGCAGCTTTAGGGGCGTGAAGCAGGGGCCAGAGTGGGTGACTGGGTGGCTCTTGGCAAAGCCACCATGTGGTGGGGATAAAGCCCTGTCTGTGGTTTGAGTGGCACTGGGATCGGGCCCTGGCTGGGGCTCTGGGCAATCCCCCCAGTGTGGTGAGCTGTCGGCCAGGGGCTGGCTCGGCTGCCTCTTGGGTGCAGAACGTGCGTCGGTCATGTGTTGTCTCCCTGAGTAAGTCTCCCTCTGCTGGAAATCCCAGGCTGCCCTGTTACCTCCCTCCTTCTGGAGCTTCTCAGCATCTCCTTGGTTGTTGAGGTGATGGCAGACAAAAAGGGCTGTTGTGAGATCACATAAATACCTGGTGCCAGGAACGTAGGAAGTCCAAGATGCTAGGAGTTGGGACACTTGCTAGCAAATTAAGGCTAGCAAATTGCCTGCAGCTGCATTCTGTGTGTGCTCCAAATCCCCTCCGGGAGCCTGGAAAGGAAAGGTCTGTGGTGTGTGTTTTCCCAGGGGCCAAAAGGTCACAGTCCCTGGACTGGTGTCTCACAGTTCCTACAGACGTCTCAGAAGATCATCCAGTTTGCATCAGGGAAGGAACCACAGCCAGGAGACACCATCATCTATGTGGCTGGAGCCTTTGACCTGTTCCGTATCCTTGACTCTGTTTTGTTAAGAAAGTTGCACTGGTCTTTTTGTTTGATGTTTTTTTGTTTTGAGGCACCAGACCAGGGTATTTGTCACCTCCTCTTCTTTTTGTTTTTTCCCTTGTGTTCATGTCCATGTGAGGGGAGGAGACAGGAGTTTTTACTGGCACAGGACACTGAGAAAGGAGCTACACCTTCTCTCTAGAGCAATTTGTGGCCATTGAAGGATTTCAGGGAGGCAGCTGGATGCTCTCCACACTCCAGTGATTGCACTCCAGTCCTCTGGACTCTGAGGACTGGTCACAGACCAGGGGACTGCACAGGGCATCTGCAGCAGACGCTTCGTCCCTTGGGACAGTCTGAGGCACCGTGCTAGAGCACCGACATGGGCAGAGGCTCTGGACAGAGGCAAAGTTGAGTCCATGTGAGGTGGAGCTGAAAAGATGTCTGGCTTTTGCCCAGAACCTGTGGGGCCTGAGGAGGAAGGAGACAACTGTTCTTAGGACACAGGCAATAAATGAGTAATGCAAAAATAAAATCCTTGGGATTCCTGTCTCCCACTGTGGCTTTTCAAGGCATCTGTCTGTCTTCCTTTCCCTGTTTTCTGTGTTAGCTTCAGTTCCTTAAACAGGTCTACAGATATCGGGCATGTGGATTTCCTGGAGAAGGTTCACCAGCTGGCAGAGAAGCCCTACATCATCGCTGGGCTGCACTTTGACCAGGTTTGTGTGCGATGTCCGAAGGCAGAGCAGCTTAGCCCTTTCCCTCGGAGCAGCAGGTGGGAGGGGGACGTTCTGGCCGGTACCGGGTTGTCACGTTGAGGGAAGGCGAGTGGGGACAGGGGCTGCTTTGTCTCCCTTCTCATTGTGCCTCGTGCTTTGCTTTAGGAAGTGAATCGCTACAAAGGGAAGAACTACCCCATCATGAACATCCACGAGAGAACGCTCAGTGTCCTGGCCTGCAGGGTGAGTGCCTGTCAGGTTGGTGCCTCTGCCCTGGTTCTTTATTTTGGCCTTTTTTCAAATCTGGACTCTTCACCTGGTTTCTTTCCCAGTATGTCTCAGAAGTGGTGATTGGAGCCCCCTATGCTGTCACTGCTGATCTGCTGGATCACTTCAGGGTGAGTCTTTTCGTGTAGGTGTATGTGAAGATGTATGTGACGTGCTTAGGGAGGGAGCTAAAGTGGTCCAGGAAGACACAGGAGTGTAGGAGAGAGATGGTCCTGCTGAGCAGGATGATGGGAAGCTCCAGATGCGCTGCCAGGCCAGTGCAGGAGGGGTGGCTTTGCCAATCTCTGGGTTCTGCTTCAGTGAGTGCAGCAGCAGGGAGAGTCCCTGTCACCTTTTGGATTCTGTCAGTGACTTTGTGTCCTCCTAGGTAACAGTTGTGTGTCACGGGATGACTGAGGTGGTGCCAGACAAGGATGGTTCTGATCCATACGAGGTAAGCTACCACCTGCTGTTGTCCCTGCTTCTTCATCAGCGTTTGGTAGATGCAGCATGGCTTTGTTCATGTTCCTGAGCTAATTCGTATTGCAGAGGATGCTACCCATACAGGTCCTTGGCAGACGATGTTGTTTTCCATCTACCCCTGAGGGCAGCTACTACTGGGAGCAGAACCTGTAAATGATTCACAACTGCTCCATTCTTTTAGTCACTGTTTTGGTTCATCTCTTTCTGATGCCTTTGTGGCAGAACAAGAAATCCTGTCCTCTTTGCTCTGTGCCGGTCCTGGGCAGCCTCGCTCGGTTCCCTGCATGTGTGAACCTTTGCTTCCACAGTATTTGCTCTGTCTCCTCGGAGGTCGTTCTGTGTTGTGCCTGGCTGGGTGCCCATGGGACCTGCTGTGACTCCTGCTCAGCTTCCACCCCTGAGCTCCAAACCAGAGGTCCTGCTCGTTCCTCAGAGCTGAGTCTGGTATGTTTGCTCACAGGAACCGAAGAGACGTGGCATTTTCCAGCTGGTGGACAGTGGCAGCAACCTCACCACAGATCTGATTGTGCAAAGGATCATCAAGAACAGGTTGGCTTCCTTCACCTCCCGGTTCTGTTGCATACTTTGCCATCTGGCTTCTCTGAGGGCTAATTAGCGGGGTCAAATGGGAAGAGAAGGGGTTAACAATCACTGAACTGGTCCTGCATCTTCCACAGCTTGGGCAGGCTGCTTGAACATTGATTTGCTCAACAGTCCAGTACAAAAGAGCAGCCACACTCTGCTGTCTCAGAACATGCTTCACAGCATGCTTTGCTGTTTTTCCTCCTCCTCTATTCATGATAAAATCTCCTTGCTGTGTTCCTGGGGGTTTAGTATGTGGTTTCTCTTAGACGTGAGCCCTTCACCTTCAGTGACCTTGGCTCAGGTCAGTGGTAAATTTGGTGTTGGTATTACGGCACGAAGTGGTCTGATCCAGGACAGACCAAGCATGGAATAGCATCTTCCGCAGAGAAATAAGTATTGTTTGGCCAGTGTGGGAGCCCAGGACTTGGAGCAATGGTAGCAGTCTGGAAGCTCAGGGTGCTGGCTCTTGGAGCAGTCTGGGGGCTTCTCAAGTACTCCCAGAGCAAAGCAGCATAGGAGGAGGTGGCGCTGCCCTGCTGCAGGTGCTTTTTGTCTGTTGGAGGTACAGGTGGGTGAGGACCTGGTGGCATTTTGTGATTGGTACAGGCTGGAGTTTGAAGCTAGGAACCAGAAGAAGGAAGCAAAAGAGCTGGCTGTGTTGGAGGCCATGAAGAGACTGGAAGAGAAGCACTAGGCCAGCCGAGAGCCGATGCCTGTGCCGCAGAGCGCTGCAGCCTCGCCCTCCTGAGGAGCAGACAGCTCTGAGAGGGGACCCCAAAGGGGGACAGGGGACAGCGCTGCCGGCACGCAGGATGTGTCCTACCCTCTGCTGTCCTAGCTCCTCCTGCACCAATTATGCAGACATCATGAGTCAGGATCCTGCTGCCTAGTTTTTCCTGTTAATCAGCCCCCGTCCCCAGGAGGAGGTTTGACAAAACCCCCCAGTTTTAATTATAACTAATGTTTTAACATGTTGATGTGCTTTTACCTTCTGCCATTTCTGGCTTTTAGTAGGTGGGCAGTGGTGCAGCCACCCAGGCCCCCTCCGCCCCTCCGGGTTTGGCTGCCCTGACCAGGCTCTGCCTTCCCGAGCAGCCCCCTGGGCCCCCGCTCTCGTGGGGAGCGCCGTGTGTTGGCAGGCCAGGGCTGCCGACCGCCGCACTCCAGGGTTGGCTGCACTGCCCCAGCTGCTGCCCCTGCTCAGGTACCAGCCCTGGAGCTGCTCGGGTTCAGCTGGACAAAGCCTTCTCTGCTGTGGCTGGAGCTGGTGAACCGTTTGCTGCCCCAGTGAGGGGTGGGAGGTGGGTGCCCCTCGGCTCTGCCCTTTCCCCAGCTGGGTTTCCCTGCTCGGGGCGTGGGCATCCCGGGATAGCCCCTGCTCAGAGCCCAGCTGCTGCTGGAGTCACCATGTGCCTGAGGGGGGACCTAAGCAATGCTGCAGCTGCCCTGCAGGGGGCTGGGGGCTGGGCCCCTTCCTGCCTCCCGCGTTCCGGGGTGCTGTGGTGGGGGTCCTGAGCTGCTCCCTGCACTGCACAGTCCTGTTGTCCTCTTTGTTGTCAACTTCTGTTGCTGATCATTAATAAAATGTTAAAGAGTTGTGTGTTGGTCTCTTTCGGGCTGAATGGGGCCGGACCCCTGCCTGGAGCCCCCTCTCCTGCAGCAGCTCCTCCTGGGAGCTCCGAGGGGACCCAGGGAGCGACAACGCGTGAGGGCACTGCCCGAGCTCAGCTGTGCTGGGGTTGCTCTGGCTGAAGCCGTTTGTTCTCGCTGTGGGAGGAGGCTTTTACTGAATTCACCAGAAAACTTGAGCTAGACTGGGTGAAAGGGGGGGTCTTTGCTTTGCCCAGTGTGTGCCCCGCCCCCAGGAGCGGCCATTGCCCGGTTGTGATCAGTGAGTGATTTTTTTTTCTGCCATGTGTTTGAGTGGCCCCAGCACCAAGGGGGGAGCAGCCCCTGGCAGGGCCTGGGGCAGCGGGGCCAGCGCCATCACAGGTGCCCGTGGCTCAGCAGAGCCCCGAGGTCAGGTCGAAGTGGGTGGCAGTGCTGTGGTGCCAGTGGGGGAGGCAGGGGACGGGGCTGCCCGGCTCTCCGGGGTCCCCGTGCAGCTCCAGCCTGTGCTCCCAGCCAGGCTGTCGCCACCCTCTTGCCCGGAGCATCGCTGGGGCCCCGGGAGCCGTGTCCTGTCCAGGGCACGGACTAGCCCTGGCCCCAGGCAAGGCCCCGCAGGGCCGAGGGAGCCGGGAGCCACGGGGACGGCGGAGCTCGGCACCCCCGAGCGGCCCGGGCAGGCTCCCCCCGCTCCCAGCATCGCCCTCTCCCCACTCCTCCCCCCGCACACACAGAGGCGGTGGAGCCAAGCCCGCAGGTTTATTGTGCCCGCAGGGCCAGGGCGGG
>VZRW01004372.1:40823-53205 GCA_013398125.1 Aegotheles bennettii | reverse complement strand
CCTGGGGCTGTGGGGGGCCGGGAGCGGGGCCGGTCGGGAGCGGGAGGCGGCGCTGAGGGATCGGGCCCCCCCCAGCGTGGGGCGGGGGCGCCGCTGGGCCGGGGTGTGGGCTCTGCACTGACTCGGCCTGGCGCCGTGTCCCCCTCGGTGCCCGGTGCCGCACTGACCCCCTGTCCCGCAGATGCCCCGTGGTGCGGGCACTGCAAGGCGCTGGCCCCCGAGTACGCCAAGGCGGCGGCAAAGCTGAAGGCGGAGGGCTCGGAGATCCGCCTGGCCAAGGTGGATGCCACGGAGGAGTCGGAGCTGGCGCAGCAGTTCGGGGTGCGTGGGTACCCCACCATCAAGTTCTTCAGGAACGGTGACAAGGCGGCTCCCAAGGAGTACACAGGTGAGCGGGGCCTGCCCCGGGGGCAGAGGGCAGCAACGTGGCACCGGGTCCCTGTGCCCATGTGGCCGGACAAGGTCCATGGTGACGGTGCCTGGGGTGCGGTGCTGGGGGGGTGCTGGGGGACGAGCCTGTTCCTTGCCTAGGGCTGGGCATCCCTGATGTGAGGTAAAGCAGGGGGAGTTGGTTTTGTGGAGGAAAGTGGAGCCGTCCAAGCTCAGTTTGTTGCTGGGCTTTGCTCGAGCAGAGCAGCACCTGGAACTGGCAAATGGCCAGAGAATTAGGTGAGGGGGCAGGGCTCAGCCGTGCCCAGGGCGACTTCCAGGACACTGAATCCGAAAGCAAGAGGTGATACATTTGCACAGACAGTGTTGGCATCTTGGGAGAGAGCTGTGCTGCTGGTCAAAGTTTAAGAACGTCCATGACCAGAAGGAAGAGGAGAAAGGATCCCTGGGAGCCCCTTGTACCTTGACGTAACAATTAGGGATTAGCTTAATTACACTAGGAGTGAGAGGAGGAGTTGCATAAGTGATATCTTGATTATTCCGACCTCTTGGCCAGCTGCGGCACAGCCGACCTCAGAGTTTTTGTGTTCTTATCTCTCTGGTAGCTGGCAGAGAAGCGGATGACATCGTCAGCTGGCTGAAGAAACGCACGGGCCCAGCAGCCACCACCCTGGCAGATGCTGCTGCTGCAGAGACACTGGTGGATTCCAACGAAGTGGCAGTGATTGGTTTCTTCAAGGTAGAGTTTGTGCTTCTGTTTGAGAAGCTCTTGTGTGTGTCCGGGGCCTTCCCCGCTCTGCCCGTGGGGACCTGATGGCCGGGGATGGCTCCTCAGTTGTGAAACTCTTGCTGCCCCGCTGTACCTGATCTTCCAGTTCCCGGCAGGTGAGCCCTGGGATGTTCGTGCTTGGGTTTGGCATGTCTGTGTGAGACACATTTCTTTATTCTCCAGGATCTGACATCGGAGGCTGCCAAGGAGTTCCTGTTGGCAGCAGAAGCCGTGGATGACATTCCATTTGGGATTTCCTCCAGTGCTGATGTCTTCACCAAGTACCAGCTTAGCAAGGACGGCGTTGTCCTCTTCAAGAAGGTACTGGCCAGTGCAAAGCATAAGCACCGTGCCTGAGTGTTCTGCCTTTTCTTAGCTCTTCTCTGATTAGTCAGATCACATGAGGGCAGCCCTGGACAAAGCAGCAGCAGGTCCTGTGCTGTTAGCCAGGCTCCAAGCCACAGAGCCCAGGGGGAGAGCAGAGCCCACAGCCCCTCTGCAAGTGGTGGGGCCCTGGGGTGCAGCAGCAGCACGGAGGCCTGTGCTTGGCCACTGCCTTGGTCTCCCAGGGCTGTTGGGCTCTGGCTGCCCAGGCTGGGGCAGTTGGGTTATGTCCAGGGGGATGTTGGTCATCTGCAGAACCAGAAATGAACATACTGCTGCCTCTTGCTATTAAACCCAAGTCCCTGGGATGAAATTCCAGGTTTGAGAAGACAAGTGCAGGTTCCTTGGACTTGGTGGTACCACGTGTGTGGATGCAGTGAGGAGGGGCAAAGCTGGTCTGGGCTCAGACTTCCTAAACCTGTGATCGCTCATTGGTCTGACCAGTTTGACCTAAGGTGGGCTGGAGAGTGGAATGATTCTTATTTCTTTCTTTGTTCAGCTAAAATAGCACATTTTATTCCACTGCGCTGCTGAAGTTGTAGTTATTTTTATGGTGCAAGAAACTTGGGGACTTAAATCCACAGCCTTCAGATCAGAGGTCCTTCAGATCAGGCTGGGGGTAGGATCAGTCACCTGGCTCATGAGCTCAGTTCTGGGGTTTTGCAGCTGGAAAATCTGGGGACAGTGAAGGGCATGGTGTCCTTGGCTGACCTACTGCCTGTGTCTTGCTCTTCTCGCATGTGTAGCTCTGCATTATCTGTGGCTGATGCTGGGCTGAAATTACTGCTCTCAGGGGATTTCTCTACTTCTGTCCATGTCCTTTGTCAAATGCTGAAGCCCAAGTGGAAGTGCTGCTCTAACACTGGTGATCTCCCTGGGGCTGTGGGGAGGGGCAAGCACCGGGCTCCCAGCAGGGCATGGGTGGGTGCTCTGTGGCGGTCACAGCTGCAGCTCTGGTACCAAGGAGCTCCTGCCCTGGGCTTTGTGCAGTCACCCCTGTGTGTTCTCCTGGCTGGCTCTCCCTGGAATGGACGTGTATTGTTTGATCTCATGTACACTCCTCTGACCCTTGGGTTGCATCAGCTCTGTTAAGGTTCCCTCCACTTCTGGAGAGCTCGGGCAGTGGCAGGAGCAGATGGTGAAAATTCTCAGCTCTTTTTCGTAAGTGTAGTCAGCTTGGGTGTGTGTGGAGTGAAAAGCAGTTCTGCACCTGACTGCTTGTGTAGAGTGGTAGGAGTGGGAGGAGCCTTGGTCTGAGGCTGCTCACAAGCCCCCCCCAAGGGCTGGGATGCTGCCGGAATGCTCTGGCGAAGGGGGGTGAGATGCCTTCGGGCTGCGGGCCTTGTTCCTCTTTTGCTGGGATGTTGTGGTAGTGCTGTGAGGGCTCTTGGATACGCTTGTCCCAAACCAAGGTGAAAATGAGCACCAGCAGCAGCCAAATGCCAGGATGCAGGAACCAGATGGTTCATTTTACCAAATATTACAGTTCTGGGCTTTGGCTCAGTATTCTGCTGTTAGCTGGGTCTGAACTGTGAGGGTTTGTTCGCGAGTCCTTCTCACCCAATTCCGAGTTGTGCAGACTGGCAGAGCCCCTCAAACAGCTGCTCTGAAGGTGTGTGTGGGGTGGCCGATGCTCTCTGAGGTATTTGCAGAGTTCAGTTCCTGTGTTCAGTGCCTTGCTGTGCCCCTCAGCTGGGGCTGGTGTGCTCCCCCCGATGGGAGGTTACCCCAGTCTGCTCTCCTGCCGGCAGCTGGAGCCTTGCCCTGCCACAGGCTGCTGCCTTTCGCTGCACATCCCCTCTGGTGCTGACAGCCCTCTGCAGCTGTTCCCTCCCAGGCTGCCAGGGAGGGTTCTGAGAATCCCGGGCAGGGTACAGGTGATGTCCTGACACAAATGGGGACTGGCACCCTGGTGCAGTGTGCATGTGGGACATGTGCTGGCGCCTGGCAGACGATCCATGGAGCAGTCAGTCATTCCCTTGCAGTGTGTGGGGGGCTTTGCTGTCAGTGCTGCTGGGTTAACGTGTGTGTGTGTCTGTGCTGGTGCTGCTGATCCCTGCAGAGGACACAGCTGCCTCTGCTTCACTGGCTTCACTGCTCTGCCTGGTGCCTCCTGCTGAAGTCCTTCCTGGTGACCTGTTTCACAAAGCGTTTTGTGGTCATGCAGAACACCACCCAGCTTCAAACCGACTGTCTGGTTGCTGCTCAGGTGATGCAAGGCTCTGCCAGGAAGATGAACGCCTTGATGAAGATTTTGTGTGACCACATAGAGACCTTGTTGAGAGCTGGAAGTCTGCTCTGAGCAAGTGCAGCTGAGATCCATTGGGGCAGTGACTGGTGTGATGCACCTCATTTATTGAAAGTGGTTTGTGTGGGATATGGAAGCGTTTTCATGCAAGAATGTCTGTTTTTGCAGTTTGATGAAGGCCGTAACAACTTTGAAGGGGATCTCAAGAAAGATAATTTACTGAACTTCATCAAGTCCAATGCGTTGCCTCTGGTCATAGAGTTCACTGAACAGGTAGGTCTTTGGGATATGCTACCACTACACAGGTACTGTGAGTATAGCACAGCTGAAATTGCAGGTTTTGTGGCTGTGTTTTGTCTTGGAGCTGACACTGTTTTGGGGTCATGGAGGAGAATGAAGAACACGGGAGAGGGGAGGCATAGGCTTGCTGTTCAGAGCGGTCCTGTAGTACCAGAGGCTCCTGCGGTTGGGTCAGTGTAGCAGAGCCAAGCTGGTCTGGATGCTGATTTACCTCTCTTGCAAAAAAAAAAATTATTTTCTACTCCTCAGACTGCTCCTAAAATCTTTGGAGGAGAAATCAAGACTCATATTCTGCTGTTCCTACCGAAAAGTGTGTCTGACTACCAAGGGAAACTGGACAACTTCAAGAGTGCAGCTGGAGACTTCAAAGGGAAGGTGAGATGGATTTCTTGGGTTATGTGTTGTGACCACTCCTGCAGAGGAGGGCAGTGCTGTCTGCGTCCACTGAAGAACTGTGGAGGAGGACCTGGAGCTCCTCTCTACCTGTGTCTCTTGGTAATGGGTGGCTGGATCACTCGCTGACTGACACTGCTGCTAGGGAGCAGTTAAATCCTGACTTTTCGTCTGGGGATGTGAATCTGGCTCTGCCTTAATCAGCACCAGTGCCAGGTCTGTGTGTGCCACTGGAACTACTGTGGCCCCAATGCCTGTGCTCTGCCCAGGGGTGCCCTGTGGGCTTGGAGGAAGGAGAAGGGCCGGGTCAGCTCTGTCCTGTGTGAGCATGTGTAGAGTGCTGATAGCCAAGAGGTGCCCGTCCTCACTATTCTGCCTTTGACTTTTTCTTCCAAAGATCCTGTTCATCTTCATCGACAGCGACCACAGCGACAACCAGAGGATTTTGGAGTTTTTTGGCCTCAAGAAGGAAGAATGTCCAGCGGTACGTCTGATCACACTGGAAGAAGAAATGACCAAATACAAGCCTGAATCGGATGACCTTACAGCAGACAAGATCAAAGAGTTCTGTAACAAGTTCCTGGAGGGCAAGATCAAGGTAATGATGATAAATGCTGCTGGTGGCCCAGCCACTGACATAAAACGCTGCCTGCAAGGAGCTGTGTGAGTCTGGAGAAAATCCCCCTGACTCACGTCCAGAATCTCTGGTGGGCTTTGTGCTGAGAAAGGGGGGGGCAGAACTGCTGGGGTGTGGAGGCGGTGGGCGAGTGAGCAGTGTGTGGGCACCTGGGCATGGGCAGAGCTCTGCTGGGCGTGGGCACTGGGCTGTTTGTCTGTTGCTCCTTCTGCCAGCAATCTGGGGAAGGTGTGAACTTGTGTGGCACACTGCAGTGAGCTCTTGGCTCTCGTCTGCTGGACGTGGCCACATGTGGCTTACCCTGGTGGTGACTGCTTAGTGGAACTCGGTCTGTGGAATGGTGCTGTCAGCAATTATGTTGCCCTTCTGTGGAGCTTGGTTTTGCATTCTCTCTGCATGTGGGCACCTGTTATTCCTGCTTGTGTGGGGTGGGGAGGAGACTGTAAGCAGAAGAGGAAATGGCTGAGTCACTGATTGTTCACAGCACAGAGGGAGTGGTTACACTTGGGTTTTCCAGGATTGCATCTACATCCCTGAATTTCACTTCTTATTCCAGCCCCACTTGATGAGTCAAGATCTTCCTGAAGACTGGGACAAGCAGCCTGTCAAGGTTCTAGTTGGGAAGAACTTTGAAGAAGTTGCTTTTGATGAGAATAAGAATGTCTTTGTAGAGTTCTGTAAGTGTCTTTCAGCAGCTGAGTACAAGTAACTGGTGTGAAAGGCGTGCCAAAATACGGCATGACTGGGATTAGGGAGAAAGCATCTTACAGAATCTGAGCCACAAAGGGAGAGCCTGGGTTGGAAAGCTGTGTGTGACCTGCCTGGCATGGAAGAGGGGTGGTGGGAACTTGTTAGGTGGCTGGTGCTAGCTGTGTGCCTGTCATTAACAGATGCCCCTTGGTGTGGCCACTGTAAGCAGCTGGCTCCGATTTGGGACAAGCTGGGAGAAACCTACAGGGACCACGAGAACATCGTCATTGCCAAGATGGACTCTACAGCCAATGAAGTGGAGGCAGTGAAAATCCACAGCTTCCCCACGCTCAAGTTCTTCCCTGCAGGCTCTGGCAGAAATGTAAGGCGGCAGCTGACCTCGACACAGACCCCAAAATGAGGGAGCTCAGGGACGCGTAGCTGCCTGCTTGAGTTGTATTGGACACGGCTTTGGGGAGGGCTCTCTGTTCTGTAGGGATGGAGCAGGTCAGGTCTACAGGACACTGAGACCCTTTGTGGGGGGCTGGGTCATAGGAAAGAGTGTGGTGGGGGTGGGATGTGGGAATGGGGAGAAGAGGGAGCATCGCAGAGGACTGTGCTCATCTGCAGGCTATTCTTTCCTCGCAGTGATCTCTGAAGTCTAGTGGCTGAGCTGTTTTCCTTCGTCTCATATGGGTGAAGGTGAATTTTTAAATTCCCTTTTGCTTGGCATGTGAACTGTTGCTCAGAAAGAGAATTCTCCTTTCCAGAGGTGGGGCTCTGTAGCTGTCCATAACCATTATCCGGATGTTTTTCCCTCTGTAGATCATTGACTATAATGGGGAGAGGACGCTAGAAGGCTTCAAAAAGTTCCTGGAGAGTGGAGGTCAGGATGGGGCAGCAGCTGATGATGTGAGTAAATGCAAGTACAGTACTTGGGGCTCCAGGATGGGGAGCATGGGTTGGATCTGATGCTGTGCTTGAATCCTCAGTCCTGAGTAAGATCCTGGGTGGTTACGTGGCAGGAGAGGATATTGTTGGTGAGCGAGAGTGCCCACATCATAAAATGTGACCTGTGCAGTTGCAGTCTTGGCTGGCTGTTGGCCTGTGATGGGCTCCTTTTACTGAGAACACCTCAGTTGGGTATGAAATAAATGTTCTTGGCAGACTTAAATATAAATGCATGGAAACTCATGAGGATACAACCTCTAAGTGTGCACAAGCTGTCTCTGGTTGTGCTGGAGCACTTGGAGGGCTTGTTCCTCACTGAGAGCTCCTGCTCACACCTGGAACCTGAGGTGTGGTGAACATTGTGCTGGAAGCCACTCATTTTCTGGGCTGGAAGCTGTTACAGGTGCTGGTACCAGCTTCCAGGGGTTTCTAATCCTTAATGCCCTGGATTTGGAGCTCTTGGTAGAAGTCTGTGTGTTCTAATATGGCAGCAGAGAACAGCAAACAGAGGAGAGGTGCTGGGTTTAGATCTGCTTAGTGTGCCAGAAACCAGGAGCTGCCTTTGTCTCCTTCACAGGATCTGGAGGACCTGGAGACAGATGAAGAAACAGACCTTGAGGAAGGTGATGATGATGAGCAGAAAATCCAAAAGGATGAATTGTAAAGAAAAGACTAATCTGCATCACCCCAGAAATCAGACACTAAATTGGCTGCTGTTGTGCAGCCCAGTGAGTCAGAAACCCATTGAGAGCAGAAGGTGAATGACTGGAAATCCAGGGATTGGCTTTTAAAATAACACTTTACCCTCACTTGTCTGTACACTTGACTCTTTTCTTTCTTTTCGCTTTGAGAAGGGATCTGTCACTAGGTAGCCAGCCCAGCCCGCTGGGCTCTTTTTTTATTTGTGATGTACTTTTTTGTACACAGCTTTTGTTTGAAGTATTCTCTTCTGGGTAGAAGCAGATTGTGAAGGTGTAGCGTGAGTTCAGTGGTCCAACATTCTGGAGCCTTGCCACTAACATCTTCCAAGAAAGCTTTTTTTTCCCCTTTTTTCTTTTAAAACTAAAGCCCATAGTTGATCTGTGCCTGGCAGGGTCTCAGCTGTTCTCCCCTGGAAGCAGCTTTCAGCCTATGTAGAGGAAGAGGCGGTAGCTGATTGCATTATTCTGGTGACAGGCGTATGTGAAGTTGCTTCTCTTCATGCTGGCCAGATGTTTCCATTCCTCTCTGCTTTAAGACACTTGGAGATGACAATTCCAAACACCTGGAAGGGTAGAACACTGCACTGGCTGTGGCAGGCTCTGGGGTGGAGGGGATTGCTGGCTCACCAGCTTCGATCTGACCTTGCTGTGCTGCCATCCTTTTGATCAAACACAAGACTCTTGCAATCACTTCCCATGTGTTATTTTGAGTGGGTTGAGCAGGCAGGTGGGGGGTGCGGGGGGGCTGATAACACAGATCCAACAGGACATTTGCAATTACTGGGGTTTGGGGAGGAACTTGGACAGGGGAGTGCCTCAAAGGCCTGAGCTGCATCAGGCTGTTCACAGCATTCTGCTACAGTAACATTGGAACTGAATTTGTTGGCCAAATAAAGTTGAGATTTTAATACTATTGTCTCTGTCTTTGTCAGAATATGGAGTGAATGTACTTAAACCTGACCTGAAAGAGGATCAGAGTTCAGGGTGATTCTCAAGGGGCTCTGCCGGAATGCTGTGGTTTTGTTGGTTTTCTGAAACTTTCACTAAATACCACATATTTATGTGAAACCACACTTTCTGAGCATCTCCAGTCTTGCAGGTGGCTTCTGATGCCTCATCACGAAGGAACTGGTATGTGTGATCTATAAAGGAAAGGAGCTTCAAGGTGACCATGTCATGTGTGGATGGAATTGGTGTGTAGGTGGGTGATCGCCAGCTCTGTCTGTGCTGGGATCGGTGGCCCCAGGTGCCAGCTGGCCTGAGGTGTGGGACCTCCTTGCTCTGCAGCAGTTAACCAAGGAATTTGCCTACAGGGAGCCCTGGGCCTGCCTGCAGCTCTGCTCCTCTGCTCAGCCTCACATGACCCAGTGAGCTACATTGCTATTTCCAAACCAGTCGCTTACTGCTGGAAATATTTTTGTATGGGAATGTCACGGGGGGGAGGATGGTGAAGCTAGAGGGTATCTTGGGAGGTGACCCCTGCCTGTTGCTGAGTGTTGGGTGGGAGAATCTAACCTCGTACCATGCCTGTCCCCAGCCACCTCCTGCGGTTCCCCTGGGGACAGCCCCTGCTGTGTCCTGGCATGGAGCACCCAGACCATGGGCACAGCTGGGGCTGACTGTGGGATGGGAGCAGTGTGTGCTGTGGAACAGCCAACAGTAATCCATTGTGTTTCTGACTGTTCCCTGTGGTTATGTGGGGAAGGGTGTCTGGAGGTGCCTCTCTCCAGGGCTGTGCCCTCGGGGGGGCCCTTGCTCTCCATGTGGCCTGGCTGCCTTTGCTGTGCCCCTGCAGCAGGGGCAGGCTCTGGCCAGTGTCAAGGCTGGTTCATGGCAGGAGCTGCTTTATGTCTTGGGGTGGGGAGGAAGAGAGCAGTGCTAGTGAGACGTTCTATGGGAAGGTGCTGGCAGGACTGGGCTCAAAGAGGTCCATTTTGGGGAGCCAGTGAAGTGCAAACAAGGCTGCAGTGGTTCTGCTGCTCATGGTCTGAGACCTGCCTTACTCAGCTCAGAGGATGGGGCTTTCTTTGTACACCAAGGCAGAGCAGGGCTCCATCAGACTCATCTCGTGTACACAGCTAATTGCTGTTCCCAGAAACCAGGCTCAAAGCATCCTGTCCCCGCTCCCCTGCAGCAGTGTTCTGTCCACGTGCTGCCGAGCAGAGATGCTCAGCAGAAAGATCAATGTGTTTGCCAGAAGATGAATGAGTGCAGCGGGCAGCTTGTAGTGTGCGAGTGGCCGAGCTGATGGCCGGGGTCAGGGCGAGGATCTGCTGCAGAAGGGCAGGGTGGAATCTCTGTGACTCCTCATGTGCGACAGGGATTGCTGCTGAGGCAGTGCAGGGGTGCTCGTTGTCCTGCCTGGACAATTTCCATCAGCATGAAACAGAGCACAGGATGTTTGTGTGTCTGGAATGACCAAACTGTGATGGGGAAAAAGGATGGTGAAGCAACTGTTGCTTGAACCCTTGGTGGATCTGAGAGATTCCTCTGTGTTGAATGGTCAGTTTTGGGCCTTGACAGCTACCACTGGAGAGCCAGGAGCTGAGGAGCTGTCTGGTGGTGGTGCTGTTCTTCAGCTCTTCTGAGGCTGCTCCGTAGGTTCCTGCCTTCACCTGGCAGCTGGTTCTGAGGCTGGGGTAGGATGTTGAACACCATGGACAGGTATCGCAGGCTTCTGGTTCTGCACCTGCCCCAGGAGCAGCTGCAGCCCCTCTGCCCTCACTAGGGCACTGGTGATACCCAGCGTGAGCTGAGCCCAGTGCTGTCTCACCACTGTGCTGGGCAGCACAGCTCATGCTGCTGCTTTCATGTCTGATGCAACTACAGGAGAATGATTGAGCTCTGTATTTGGCACCATCGCCCTGACCCGTCTGCGCTGGCTGTGGGCAGCTCCTTCCCCTCACTCGGTGATTGTGCTCATGTCTTCTCCCTGGGCACATGGCCGTGTCTGTGTGAGGGCTTGCTGCTGGGAAGTTCTGTTTTCAAGCCTTGGGCTTCTCAGAAGAGCTGCCCATGTAAAAGCAACAGTGGCTTTGACCCCTTGGATGGGCAACTCAACAGGTGGGTGGTAAGATGAGACCAACTTCTGCCCAAAAGCGTGAGGCTGCGGGCCTGGGCGGCTCGATTACAAAGCATCATGGCAAATAGCATGAGCTCCACATCCCCGAAATAGCCTGGGGGAGCCTATATAACGTGGTGGCCCCCGAGAACCATCAGTCCTGGGCCAAGGGCCCAAGGTGAAAGGTGATTGCCCAGCACTGCCTCCTGCATGCAGGATGGGAGCGTAGGGAGAGCCCGGCGGAGCCACGTCCTGGCCGACGAGGGTCACTCAGGCACGGGTGTGCAGGGAGCACAGCAGAGCGGGAGCCATCACACCTCCGCAGCGAGGAGCAACCTGAGAGGCAGAAGAGGAGAAGAAGCAGCTATTTGAGGCCAGCGAGCTGCAGGGCTGGGCACTGAGCACCCCTGGCTGCTCCTGCAGGCCCCCAACTCTCTGCTCTTCCTCTTCCTCCACGGTGCCCAAAGGCTGCAGTCAGCATGAAGGACTATTGCCTGGCCCGCGTGCCCCGGTACGCCCAGAGACTGAGAGCCGCACGCACCGTGCACTTCCCCAATGACATTGTCTTCCAGGATCACATCAGGGAGGGGGACCTGGAGCAGGTGGGCAGGTTCATCCGTGCCAGGAAGGTGACACTGGACACCATCTACCCTTCTGGTGAGCGCTGCTGGAACCTGCATGGCGGCACAGCCCAGCTCGGCTGCGGGGAGATGGGAATGAGCTGCACGGCCTCAGGCAGGGTGACAGGCAGGGTGACGTGCCATTCTGCTCTGGAGTGAGGAGCAGAGCCCCCAGCACTGCCCAGCAGGGCCTGAGACAGTCCAGAGCTGGCACCCCGATACCTCCCCTCCACAGTGTGCACTGTGGGAACAGGGACACTCCCCCCAGGTCCCTTCAAGGCATTGCCCTGTGCCTGCGGTGTGGTGGGACCCAGAGTAGGAGTTGTGGGCACGGGCTAGTCTGCAGAGCTCTGGAGGGGACAGTGGGGCTCCTGCCCTCTGCCCTGGCGTGGCCCTACGGGCTGCTCCTGCCTCCCTCCATCTCTCACGAACATTGTTTCTCTCTCGCACGTGGGGAGCTGTGGGCTCGTGTGTTTATGCTTGTGGGGAAGGTGTTGTGTTGTGTTTGCACCCAACCATGCTGGCCACTGCCGAGGGACCCCTCGATCTGTCCTGGCTGGTGCAGAGCCTGGGTTTGTCCCTGTATTGTGCTTGGCTCCAGCTTCTGCTGTCACATGGCCACAGAGACAGGGGCTAAGGTGACCCTGGGCTTCCTCCTGTCTACCCTGATTGCCTCATCACCTGCTCCGTAAGGAGCTCCCGAAGCTTGGACAGAGCAGGGGCCCACAGGCACTCTCCTGGTGTCACCACGTGTGTCCTGGCCAGGGGCTCTGCGGGAGAGGGCAGCTCCTCCTGGGTGGGTGCTACACGGTGCTGCGGAGGGTGTCCCTGCTGCAGAGGGGGAACAGGAACCTCTGGCAGCTTCCTCGGCCCGTTTCTTTCCTCCCGCAGCCCATGGATGACCAATCCTCTCCCCGCAGGCATGGCGGCCCTGCACGAGGCCGTGCTCACCGGGAACCTGGACTGTGTCAAGCTGCTGGTGCGCTACGGCGCTGACATCCACCAGAGAGACGAGAACGGGTGGACACCCCTGCACATGGCCTGCAGCGACGGCTACGCCAGCATCGCCCGGTGAGCAGCACCGGGCCTGGGGGGGCACGGGGCACGGCGTGCAGTGCCCCAGGAGCCACGGCCGGTGGCGGTGGCACTGACCGGCCCCGGGTGCCTGCCCCGGGAGGGTGCCCGGCGGCTGTGGGGAGTGCCCGGGCCTCACAGCTCCCCGCGGCTGCGCCCGGGCG